>CAEFZX010022198.1:0-21781 GCA_903066825.1 Alfaro cultratus | reverse complement strand
GGGATCAATCAAGGGGAGGACAGGACAACACGGAGAGCACAGAGACACAGAACTAGAAATAAATACACAGAAAACACGGAACCTGAGATATTTTATTTTATCTAAGAATTATTTCAGTTTTCTTGAGTTTAACTGATGGCTGCTTCTACCAGAGTACTGCAACTTGTCAAAAAAAATCAATTCGTCTCTTACTGGTTGTCCTCCGGTAATCTCCACAGTCATTAATGCCAACTCAACTGAGCACCATTGAGATGTGAACAGAAGGTTTACGTCATTGATGATAGCGTCAGCAACTCCGTGATGCTATATCTGAGGGATGTTTCCAACATTTTGTTGAATCCAATAGGAACTGGGGCATTTCTGAAGGCAGCATGTTACTGGTACTAGTAAGGAGTTGCTAATAAAGTCACCAACAAGAGTATGTTCAATATCATCAATGTCTCAATTAAGAGATTAGCAAATTATTGGCAGAACAAACAGCTGCAATTGATCCAAGCTTTGCTGCCGTCTCACCCGGGTCATTGCTCAATAGATTTGTCCATTAAGTCAATAAGCAATGTGAGAAAACTGAAACCTGTCCAAAATTAAGCTAGTCGTGCAACTCTTACTTCTTGGTTCTCGTATTTTGCATAGAAACAGTTTTTTTGCCAATGCAATGAAATATACATGCGTTATTATCCACCGCTCCTCGCTAATGGAGCCTGGCTGAATTTCAATACCCATAAATTCAAAGTGCAGTTACAATTTCTGCATATTTGTTCCTCTGAGGTTTTTTTTCTTTTTCTTTGACAGCTCTTTTCATTGCCACACATAATCATATTCACCGTAACATCCATAAACTGATCTGAATTCTCCTTTGCTCTGCGCTCACTCACTCTCGTACGATTGTATAATCCTTCCATTACCCCACAGCAGCCGAACCACGTCCATTAAACAATCCAACACAACACAATGTTCTTTTATAGCTTGTTCAGTGGCACAATTTTCTTCTTCATTTAGCAGCTAGATGACTGCATGTAGGATTTTATGAAGCAGCTTTCAATGCAGAACAATAAGGAGATGTTAAGCAGCCGTGCATTGTGGGTTAGAGGCATCTTTTGCCCATAATGCTGCTCTTAACCATAAGCTGTGGGCAACCAAGTTAATCAAAAATCATTTCTTACTGCCTGACCATTAGTGGCTAATTTTTATAAAAATGTAATGAAGTTTCTGTTGATTTTGAAATGGTAAAAAATAACCAACAAATTTATGCATTTAGGTTCACATTGTAATGCTGGATTTCCTTCTTTGATGAATCATCAGCATCTCCCTGCTCCGTTTATTAACACAACGTACGTGTAGTCTGGGAATGACCTTTCTTCATGTTCAGCGCAAGCTTCCTGTTTATAACCGATTAATCTCTTGACTCCCCATGTGAGTTTGCGTGCTGCGTTAGATATGTTCAAACACAATCTGATACTGTGCATCTCCGTGTTCTCTGGCAATGGTGTTTGTTTGCATCAGGAAAATTGCAGGACCCGAATGTGTTTGAGAAAAGCATCTGTCGTTCCAGAGCGTCGTTAAACTGCTTCTTTATTTTCATTGCTTATCTATACGCACACCTGCAAGTTGCAGCTGGCGTCGTCAACGAGAGCTGACAGGCAACGTCCAAGTGCAACCGAGTTACACGGAGTCATCACTGTGTGTCGTAAACCGTAAAAACAGTGAGTTATTTCCTTTACCCCGATTCTAGGTTTATGCTTTTAGGACGGAGGCGGTGTAGTTTTAGTCAGACTGAGTTCATAAAACATTAGGATTCTTCTCAGAGCATTGTTTTGAACCAATGGTCTCCTCAGACATTACAGAACATCTACACATATACTGCACAACTAATAAACAGAGGATTCACAAGCTACACCCAGTTTTCACAGATGAATAGAGATCAGTTTTTACACTTGTCTGAATCGAAGACAGTAATAACATTCAAAAAGTTAAATGGGAGGAGTTTTAGTTTTTGTTTTTTTGGAGAAAACTACAAGACCTTGCTTTTTGTATTTTTCACAAGTAAAGTAATATTGAGCGCAGACTGAGAACATTTGAATCATCAGTCAAAGTTCATCGCCACATGTTTGGGAAGGTTTACATTTGGCATAACACTGGCCCCATTCAACCTCCCCTGTCTGAATGAACTAGTGTACAAACTCTGGCCCCTGTGTGTATGTTGTTGATTTACTTTTAGCAAAACATTAGCGTTTCTTTTCAAAGTTCACACTATAACAATCTTGCTTCATGTTAGCTTTTTACTTCCTAAGTAGTTTAAGCTAGATTCACATTTTCCGTACTTTGACCAAAAAATTCCTCACAGAATCAGCATAGAAAATTGTTGACACAGTATTAAATACTAAGCATGAATTCTGTTAGTCGTCTTTACTTGTTTGCCGATGAAAATCTTTGTCAAATATTATGAGGATGCCGTCAGTCATGACTGCACGGTGGCACAGGTGTTATTAGCTTTGACGCCTCTCTCAATAAAAGGTCCTCAGATCCCAGCTTGGACCTGTTCTGCTTGGAGTTCATGTCTTCTCTCCTGCTTCCATCCACAAAGCTGCTTGTTAGGTTTATAAATATGATATCCAAGTTTGTAAAATGTCTCTTAGATGTGAGTTCATGTACTTGTTTGTCTTTTCTGTGCGTCTCTGTAATGAACTGGTGACCCAAGTTCCTCTGTCGCCCACCGACCATTGGATAGAAGCACCAGAACCCCATGATAAAGGGCAGAGTGGATTTAGAAGATATCTTTTTTTATTATTATAATTCTAAAAAATTACTCTGTAGTAAACAAGGTTATGGTTTCTTGGCTCCAACCCCTTTTTTAGCTACCCAAACGTGAGACATTTGTCACTTTTCCCCTTTTTGTGGATTGAAAAGAATCAACATCGATCCTGTTGTATTAAATAAACCCAGGACTGCATTTGTTTCATGCGTCATCTTCTATACACCTCAGCTACATCAACGGCTACAACTCCCTACAATGAGAAGCCAAAACATTAGAATGACTGAATTGTTTTGGATGGATAACATCGGGTGAAATAATAACTACAAATTATCCAAGAAGGACAATTATTTCAGAGAAGTTGATTATCGCTGCTGATCAAGACTGAAATTGAGCGAATGATTATGAATCAATTCAATGCTCCTGGTCTTGCCAGAATGTGCAGTCTTTGAAGTTTATTCACACAACGCCATTACATAACCTTAAACAAGAGAGTCAAAGATCTCAGTCAAGCAAAGAGGCCAGCCCTCAGAATCTACCTAAAACTGTCAGCGGTTTGCCAACGAGGAGATTTCTAGCAAAAGAAAGATCTAAGTGGGTTATTGGTGACCTGCCAAAGTCGCCGTCGGAGCAGACGGATGCGCTGGCCTCTTCGAAAATTTGCCAGTATTTGGCTGGGGGTGATTTGCCGAGCCAAAGGGGACACGAAGGGAGGAATCGCTGCCACGGCGTAGCCTGGATCCAGATGGGCCAAGACAGAAGGGGATAGATGCAAACACTTTATCAGCAGTCAGCATTCCACAAGGCACTCAAAGGACTCAAACAAAGGCAGAGCTACATGCGAGGCTGCCAAGGTTGCAACTTATTTTTGCACCCTGAGCTCTGCTGCCTGAGATAAAAGATTTACACACTGCTGAATACTTACTTACACATAGTGCCGCGTACTTTGTCTGCTGCACTTTGTGATGTTACTTTCAGACCCAGTTTGAAGACTCGACTGGAGAGTACGTTTGGCCCGCTCTGCTCTCCTACGTAGCCTTTCTGTTCTGAACAGGAAGAGGCCACGGGGAATAAAGTCTGATTTTTTATTTTAATTATTTTAAATGTCTTGTGCTGCATTTGTTCCTTTATTAAAACTATTTGATAAATAGTTTGAAGAAACTTGTTTTAGAAATATGTGAAATCCTAGAATTTGGGGCAAATGTCAATTTCCTGGGAAGGAAAATGGGCAAAGGGTTTTTGTGTGACTGAGGGAAGGAAGTAATGGAGAGAACATGAAAAGCCAACTTGTTAGACACTAATCCTGTTCTAAATGGAAAGTTGTCAATATGATATATAGGATTGTGTTACTATTGTGGTCATTATCCAGAAAGTCTAGTGTCATTAGTGTCATTGTGCTAAGTGGGCACCAGAAGTGCTTTGTAAACGTTTTCATACCTCGAAATGTTTCATAACTTTGACGTGTTTTAAGCTGGAAAGTGTGATGTACATTTGTGTTCAGCCCCTTTACTCTATCGTCTGCAGTCGCCTTGTCATTACATCTCAGTCTCAATATAAAAGGATGATTCGCAGATTTTTTTTATGAATATTTGTGAATCACAAAGATCAAGGAACATAGTTGGGGAGAAGGTTTTGGAGAGGCTTAGGATTAGAATATAAAACAACATTCCAGTCGTTTAATACGTACAAGCTGAATAGGAAAATTTTAATTTTAACTATGAGTGTCCAGATAAGTTTTTTATTTTTACCCCCCCACCCCCCAGCCTCAGTACTTCAGTTTAGGTACTTTCTTCTTCCAAGTACTCATACAGAGTTATTAATAGGTTTGTACTTATACATCAAAAAATCTATTTTTTGTGATGTATAAAATTTAGAATTTTTTTTATTTTCAGGGTGACTCTTTTTAGCAGCTCTACAGTCCCTCAGACTGAATTAACAAGTCAAAACCACAGCATGACATACATATACTGTAGCTTTCATTTAAAATTGATCAAATGTAGGAATAATAATAATACTTTAGTGTCCTTCATGTTTACCTTGAAATATCTCCAAACTAAGAACATTTTCACCCCTTCCTTCAATGTAATGTCTCTTTCCTTCTTCTCCTTCTGTGTGTGTGTGTGCGTGTGCGTGTGTGTGTGTGTTTGTTTTGTTTTTTCTGGAAGATCAGAAAATAACTTGTATTACCACCATCTGACATGGAGTGTGGTCCAGCCTTTGAGTCGCAGGGCAGCCCAGCCCAGGAGGAAAATCCAGCACAAAAGTGGTTTCGATCCGGAGTATCTGGTTGCTTCTAGGAGTACGAGTCCTTCACACTCATATCGGTGTCAGGACACCACCACGTTTCACCGTAGAGAAACGCGAGGGGCGGGAGGAGGGTTAGCATCATTCTGTGGGGATGCTTTATTCAGTAGAAGCTGGTCAGCGAAGGAAAGATGTATTTTTGTGAAAGACTTGAGACTGGGATGGAGGTTCAGCTGCCAGCAGGACATCAGCCCAGAGCGTACAGATGGAACTGGAGTGGAATGGTGTTGATCAAAGCATATTCATTCATAAGAGAGTCAAGACTGTACTGCTTACAATGTTCATTTATTTACACCCGGACAACATGCAACATTTCATTAACCTTTTAAAAGGAGAGACGTTTGGTAGCAAAAAATGCTCATTTCCATTTGCAGTTCCTGGACAAGTTGATGTAATAAATTATGATTTAACAGATCATGAAAAAGCAGAATAAAAATTTATATTATTTGCCGAATAATTCATTATTCAGATCTCACTAAAACCAAGCAAAACAAACTACAAACCAGCAGACAGTTCATGAAACAATTTCTTCACCCTCATCAATAATCTGCTTATTCAGCAGCCATATTTTTGCCAGATGTGAAAACATTTTATAACTAGAACATTTTATAATTTACTTCGGCAAAACTATTCCATGTATTCCGACGGTCTGGTCAGTAAAAGATAATTTATTAAAAATAAATAAATAATTTATTAAAAGAAACTCTACATTTTGAGATGTTGCACTCGCCTCTAGAGGGCGCCCTTGTGTCTCTGGTCATGTCATCTGATCTCAGAGAGAAAAACTTTCTTAAAGGTGGAGCAGCAATGTGATGAAGAATTTTAGAAATTAAACCAATGTTTGCATGAAATACAATATGCTCATTCTATAAAATCCTATTTGGAAAGAATATGGTAATAACAATATTGTGTGGATGAAACTTTCAGGCTCTTTTGTATATTGACTCAAGATGTTTCAACCGTCGTTTATCCATGACTTTGTCTGTCGCATAAAATCCCAATGCAAGGCACCATATCGTAACATTTTCAGATCTTATCCAGAGAGCCCATCCTCCATGAAGTCCCCTCAGCGCTCCCAGAGTAAGCAAACCTACGTGAACCAGCCTGCACGTCCATCCATCCATTTTCTTTACACCCTAGTGGGGTCGGGAGGTGCTGGTGCCTATCTCCAGCTACGTTCCAGGCACACACACACTCACACCTAGGGACAATTTAGAAAGACCAATTAACCTGACAGTCATGTTTTTGGACTGTGGGAGGAAGCCGGAGTACCTGGAGAGAACCCACGCATGCACAGGGAGAACATGCAAAGACCCCGGGCCGGGAATCAAACCCAGGACCTTCTTGCTGCAAGGCAACAGTGCTACCAACTGTGCCAATGCCAGCCTGCACGTCAATGGGTTAGTCTGATTCACTGAAGTCATCCATCACGTCGCTCTGTGTGCCGCTGCGCCCCAAAATAAGATTCTCAATTGTGGAAAACAAGAGCCTGCATAACTCAGACTCCTGACTGCCAGATATATCCCTGCATGACTGATGCCGAGACGTCGAAGAAGAAGAATAAGTGCAACCTCCGTCACTTGGCGTACCCTCTGTAATCTTAACGCTAATTAGGAGTTCTTTGTTTATATCGGCTCACATTTGGGATTTGCTCAGCCTGACAAGACTGTTACAGTTTTAACTGTCAGTCCTTTGATCAAAGTGCTCTGAATGAGGCCTGCTGTCTGAGCAAACACGCTGGCGCGTCTTCCCACCGAAGATGGGAGCCTAATTTGCGTCTTGTCTTCGTGAAACCTCACAGCTGCCGCTTTTCACATCAGCTGAAGAGCCTCTCTGCAGCAAACCATTCTGGCTGTGGGCTCCAGCGCCGATAGGAGCACTCAACACGGATCATTTGTTCATGTTCTTGTTTGCTTTCTTTCCCTTGAATTTAATTGCCCTTCCCAAAAAATGCTGCTTTGACTCCTGCGTTACCCTGCTGGGCATCTGTGCACAACTGATGGCTTGCGATGCTGAATTTGCCCCCCTCCCTTCCTCTCCCCTCCACCCACTTTTAGTGATGCAAGGAAGTAATAATCACACATTTCTGAGCTTGTTGTGTGCCTGTTTTTGGATAGCGTGAAGCATATCTATCTTTGTTCTAATTAGGCTGAATTCAATACAGAGATCAAAGCCCGTATCCATTTTAAAAATCTGTCTTTGAACTCCATCTTTGTCATCGCACATATGATTCAGCTGCTGCGATCGGATCCGTCTGCTCTTTGAGAAATGAATGTCACGTTATCTCGAATCTGGCGGCACCGTTTCGCTGACATTTGCAGCACAAAAAGGATTCTCTTTTCTAATCAATCTGCACGCCGTGTGCGTGAAAACACAGGTAAAGATGAAAATGAGCTTAATGGAGTCTTTATGATTCTGTGCTGTATTTCCTTGCCAACTAAGCGCCTCAATGTTCCAGCAGTGTAATCCTATTTATTCAAGACTGCAACTTTTATCATTTGATTTCCAGCTAAGCCAGAGTGCAGTGGATTTTTTATTTTTATTTTTTAACATGTCAGAATTAGATGTCAGACTGAATCTACTGAATCTGTGGCATAATCCAATAATTACTTCATTTACTCATACCTTAAATTTTGCAAACATACAAACCTGCAGGTTAAATAAACTTGATTCCTCCTGGACAGTTGATCTTTACAAATGAAAAAAAAGCCTAAAATAAAACAGATATCACAGTTAAAATTAACATTAGAATTTTTCCACATACTTGATCCTAACATACATGCACTATTCAGAATTCATGTGAATCAAAATCAAAATGCATTCTGGACTTTAAAAGGCAGTAAAGGACTTGATACGTCACAAAATCCTTTTCATTTCCTCACATTAAGACACGTATAACATACATTTATTAGACATCCCAGCATCCATAGGAAGTTAGGAAACAGTGTTGCAGCAACTTCAGCTCTGCTTCTTTGCTCTGGTTGCTTCCGTTTTGTGCTGACCTCATTTAAGTGCATTTCACCGGAGTCGCCGGGATTCACACCAGCATCGCTTATTGTCAGGGCGACTGGTCCTCCATAAACATGTGGCAGGTTAGCCTTGTTTATAAATGAGGGTGGACAAGGACCAGTTCAATCAATACCACTTATGCAGTGCCTCATTTCCTCCTCCTCCTCCTCTTCCTGCAGTTCCTGTAGGTTACATCGTTCTCATTCTGCAGGTGGGAGACAGCAGCGTTGCAAACATGTGGAATCATTTTGTTTTAGCTGTAATTGGGCTTTTTAGACTAATTCCTGCTTAAACCTGAGATGCAGTAAGTCAGATTAGATTTTGCTGTTTGACACATTCCCTTTACTACATTGAGATATTGGGGACATTGTAGATAAGGAAAAAAAAAAAAAACAGGAGTTAATTTCCACCACAAAACTAAAAAATTCTGACTAAACAATGACATTTCTGAGCTTGAAAAGTCAAGAATTTTGTTAGAAAAAAAATAAAAAATTTTGACACATAAATCTCAGATTTCATCATCGGCATAGTTGTGTTTGGACACATAATAGCTGCACACTAGCCGCCCCTCAAAATCTGCCAAATGCTGCTCATGTAGCTGAAATGTACTAATTTCAGCACATCAGCTCGATTCCTCTCTCCTGTCATTCCTTCAACCCAAATACCAACAAAGCAAAAATTTTGGAAAATCCTGCTGTGGGAATCCAAACTTCATTATCTAGCTGTATATTTATTGTTGGTGTACATTTGTGAAAGAAAGAAATACACCCATGCATAGAATCGTCTATATATATATAGATTTTTTTGCGAGATGTATTCATGAACACACTTTTCCAAAAGTGCAGCTTTTCTGTCTTCTTCAGGATGTTAATGACAAGAATATTTGAGAAGGTGCAATTTGCAATCAGCAAACACCGACTTGTCCTGCAGAAACAACATTATGCAGGGAAAGAAAATAATAGAACGTCGCTGCTTTGGGTTGAGTAAATAGTCTGAAAGTGTTTGCTGCAGGAAAAAAAACAAAAACTTATTTCACTGAAATCAAGCAGTATGCTTTCCTTCTATTTTCACTGAGTTAATTTGAACAAATTTACAGTAACGAATACTGGTTGAGTGAATAATTAGCAGCACCAACATATAATCCCCAAATATCTCAAACAAAGACTCTCTGCATCTTCATGGACCATCTCCTGTTTATTCTGGATTCAACAAGTGGCCAAACTTTGATTCGTTGGTTCGAGGAGCATCGTTATTATTCCCAAAGGTTCTGGTTTTGCATTTACAGCGAGCGTCAGCTCAGAGTTCATTTTTGGAAAGCATAAACTTTTTTGTTTTTTCTCTTTGGCTCACCTCCCATGCAGACATAATTTACGGCACATCTCTCTGCTTGTCGATGCGCGCACTTGGACGGCATGCGTTACAGGAGATAGCTAGATCTTGTGATGAAATCCTTATCTTTCATTTTGCTCCATCCACTTGGCTGAGAGTACCGAGGCGGCCGGACCAATTCTCAGTCATCTGCGGTCCTCACCACATGCAGACGACTTTCCTCGCAGTCAAATTATTTATTTTTCTTCCTATAATTGCTTCTTTTTACATGTCTGCTCATCCAAAGTGGCTCTCTTGACGACTTGTCTGACAGTGATAGAATATTATGAGTCGCAGATTGAAAGGTAAAGAGAACAACAGGACCTAGATGTGAGATATTGACCCACATCTAGATGTGAGATATTGTCAGTTCTTAAAGGAGCTTTAGATTGGATTTTATTTTGGAGTTGTATTCGCAATAGAAAGTGCAGAAAAGTTGATTTGTGAGCAGTAGTAAACTTTTGCAGCTTAATTTGACTTTAAACATGTAAAAACAGATGTTAACAGGATTTTTGACTCAGTATGAACAAAATGTGAAGTATTTGTTTTGTGGAGATCATTTTATTACCTTTCTTTTGGTCAATAAGAAAAGTATTGATGAGCCTTAAGGCATGTCGAATTTGTGATTTTAACTCTAGCTGCTTGAGAAACTGTTTGGAAAACTCTTTCACGCTTTTTCATGAAACTTTCATGTAACGTAGATTTTTTTTAAATTTAATCCAACACTTTGTACCATTTTAAAAATTAACTGATTTGAAGTATAATTAGATGAACTGTGGTCTGGTTTCCATCAAAAATTGTGAATGAATGTTGTTGCTTCGTCTTCCACAGTGCTGTAGCTCTCCTAATGTCAGTCATGATGTTCGGTATCTTAATGGACTTTCAGACAAAATAATTTTTGTTGTTCAACATCTTTGCAAATTTAGATTAAATGGTTGCTTTGAACCATCTTTGGCAGTCATGACAGGTTGATTGACAGCACTAAGACCCGCCTCCCAGCTCTGATTGGTTGTTTCTAGTTGGCACTGGAAAAGGCAGAGGAGCTTGATTAGATTTTTTTTTCAGATTATCTGTCTATTATACCTTCATGACAAAGTGACAGCGTCAACGAATATGTAAGAAAAAAAAATTATAAAACGTTAGCAGCTTTAAATAAAGGCCAAAAGCTAACCTGTTTCAAGCTGCCTTTGATCAGCAGGAAGTGTAACATTGATCAACACATTTGATGTGTATTTGCTTGGTGATTTTGATGACATTCGACAAAATGTAATGCTTGCTGCTTAACTCTGGATCAAGCAATCTGGATTCATATATGAGCACACCAAGAGCAGTAACCTTATATGCAGCAGAACATCACCTCACTTCACCTGAACGATTCCTTAAGCGTATTTGGAGCCCGGCTAATTGTGTAACTACATCAGTTTGCTCGTGTATTAATTTGTGCATCTTAAAAATCGCATCTCACAGCATGACTCGGTATAGTAAAGGTATTTACCTAGTGTGTGTCTGCTTGTGTTTGTATTCACATCCATGCCTCCTGAGTGCAACCTCCCTCCCCCCCCTTTCTCTTTAAAAGTGCTGAGGTCCATTTTTTCCCAGAAGGGGGCAGCGCTCCGACCCCAAGGGGGCGCCGTGGCAGTGCGGGGTCAATGGAGATGTACCGCCTCAGCTGCACAATCTGACAGATCTAATGCAGCTATTTGTAATGGGATTCTCTCCTTTGCAGCTCTGGGCCCTGTTATCAGTGGCCAAGCACGCTCGCTGCAGCAGGGCTCAGGCCGGCTCATCAGAGCGCCCTTCTCCCGGTGTCGCCCGGGCCGCTTAACAAACGGTCGCATTAAGCCGAGAAGACAGGAGCCGCATCATTAAAGCCGTTTGTTATGACGCCTGATCGATTTTTACTCTGGCGTCAAAAGACAGCTGTGTTCCAACAGCACATTTAGCTCCAGACAGTAAAACATGTAAGCATTAGAATCGATCGTTTGTTTTCAGAAACCAATGCTACATTAACATCGTAGATCAGGGTACTTTGTGAAGTTTGAAATAGCTTTTCCATCGACGGGAGCAGGTGAGGTGCAGGTGTGCTTACTGATGGCATCAACATCTCCAGAGGAGAAGGGAAGGAAGATGTCCAAGCAGGTGGGGGACGTGAGGGGGTAATGCTACAACAGAGATACATGGACCAAAAGAGGCATTAGCTCATTTAAATGATGCTTTACAAGAGTACTAGGATGTTCAGAGGAGCAAGATTCATTTACATGATGAATGATAATGTGTGTTGTTCACACTTCTGTCAGGCGTAGCTTAATCCTGCAACTGCTTTTTTTTTGTGAAAGCTTTCAATGAAAACCCAAACTGCTTCTGTTGAGCTTTGGAGTAACTTTATATCTTCTTTTTTACGCCATGACATGTCAGCGTTTACCTTCATCAGTTGTACCTACAAAACACAGCAACACCTATGAAGTAAAAACCAATAGATAATTTACTGTTGGGTACATACTGGCTGTCTAGGGAAGGAAGTTATTGATCAAGTTAATATAAAGTTGATTTGATCTTGATCTAATGACTAATTAAGTGTGAATTTTCTTAAAAAAACTCAGTTTTCTCTTTTGTCCTTGAGGCTGAATTTTTCATAATATGCAGAATTAAAAAAAAACAATAACATATTTTACTATTATTTTGTCAGCTATGTTAAATACTGAGCGAATAACAGAAAGTTGTGGTTTCCTCACATTAATAAACTTAGACATATTTATAAAGTACAGCAAAACAGGAACCTCTTGCTGAACAGCAAAATAAGATGAAATTTTCCCCCTGAACATCTGTTCATACAGAACTACTGTAGTTGATCTTGAAGGAATGTTAAAACTTGGCTTCTTGAAGTGCATTAGCTCACCGCAACACTCAAAATGAACCATCATGTTACAATTTTTCTGCATAATGCCGTCCGCTTTTCTGTCACATCCTCGCCTTCGTAGCACATCGGTAATGAAGTTGACGCTGCTCCGTCATGCAGCTCGGCTGAATGAGCGACATGAAGGTGATAAGTTAAGGAACTCGCCAAGTGTTTATATTTCAAAACAATTTAAGGAGCTTGTCGAGTTTATATTGCTAAACTGAACCACATAAAGTGCATTTGTCATCCCACACCGGACTCTTTCCAGTGCCGGTATGGCCCCGCCATCTTTATTTCTGTGTCAACTGTCTCAGCCTGAGGATGACCAGCAGCGGCCTCTTCTGGATGGCAGCCAAACTACAAAATTAAAAGAAGGTTTAAACTGATGTTATTAATTGATGGATTGGAACTAATTTTAATCCAATAAACCATTAATTGTTTACATCCCTTGAGATACTTACATCGACCTACAGGAGGACTCATAGGCAACCAGTCAGTTACATATGGTGTGTTAAAGATGCACACAGAAGCAGTTATAGGGAATCTGTAAGATATTAACAGATTACTAGCATGGATAACTACAGGTTTAGTCACAGGTTTGGTCACAACAAGAATTAATCTGAGATGTATCCTGAAATGCACTTCCACGGCATTTGGGAAACCGTTTCAAACATTTATACAGATTACGTGGCTGTTTTTCTTTCTGTGAAGCCTTAGTGCTCTTCCACTGTCTGAGATATTAATTGCAGCTGCACATCCACATCGAGCCGACTGCTATCCTATTCCTGCAGTGGAAGCGCTGCTTAATCACTCACGTGGTGCTGTGAGATTCTTCCAGGCTTTGTGCAGATTAAGAGGACATTGCTTTGAAATGAGGAGAGAAATTGGTCTAAAGATTCCTAAATCCTCCTCAGGGAGCTTTGGTCCTATAGACTTTTTAGTTTGGTATTTTCCAGCTGTCTATGTTTACCAGTAAGGAGCTTTTGTTTCCTCCAATACCTTAAATCATCCTCACTCCTTCTCATTGAGTGACACTTGGAAACTTTTCTGAATAATGTAGACTTGTGCCTTGGGGCTTCGGCCACTTCCTCTAATGAATTGTTGAGACAAAAGCGGGGTTTTTTTTTTATTTTTTATTTTTACAACCAATAGCTCTCACTGTAATGCCAAAGTACAGAGGAATACGTTTTGATCAATCAAAATATCAGAAAGATTTTTATTTTTTTATTCCCCCCACATTACTTTGCATCTCTCCTCGTATTTGTTGTCAACTGTAAAAATTTAGGATGACTTTCAGTCACGCTGAAGTTTCTTGACGGAGCGTCTCAGGTCTTTCCCGTCAAAGTCTCAAGATGTCAGCAGCTGGAATTAAGGCTGCCTTCTCTCTGTCTTCCCATTATTGACTTCGCTTTCCTCAGCTCTCTTAAATGATCAGTTGTTTGTCAGCTCAGATCTGGGTTTGTCACGTGATGCCAATCAAACGGCATGAGAAACGGCCTTTCCTCTCCTTCCTGGGGAAGCTGCAGACATCAGCCACATTGTGCAACAATGAATAGTTGCAAACCATTGCAAATGACAATTTTTGGGCTCCGTCGACTGTAGCCATTTTGGTGGAGAAAATGGCCATTTAGAAAACAGCACTTAGAGCTGCTTTTAGTATGAGAGGTGCTTTTTGAATAAACTTGATAGATTGATTGGTTGATGCGTCTAGTTTTCGAATTCTTTTGGGCTTACTTGAACAAATTTACTTTCAATCATAAGGTCAGGAGTTGGGTCATATTTAGGCAAATTTAACTTTAAATTTAATTAAATAAAAGCTCCACTGTTAAAAAAAAAATAATTCAGTAAAATCAATAGTCTGTGAAATCAAGACATAAAATTTCTGTAAAGCAAAATACAGTGACGTGTTTATTCCCCAGTATGATGATGAACCGAAAATTACTGTAAATTTAAAAATACATTTTTTAAAATAATTTTTTATTTTGTTCAGAGAAAAGTTGTATCCTTCACAACAACATAAGTTATAGTTTTTTCTTTTATTTATTTATTTTAATTTCAAGAGTGCAAAAATTACAAATCATTACAAGAAACTTTTTTTTTCTTTTTTGTGGAGAAAATGGCCATTAGGATCTCTGCACTCAAAAAATGTCTTTTTATATTCCCGGATTACCGATTAGATTTGGTAAACAAGGATTTAATTGCCTCTCTTGTGAAACTTGTGCACAAAGCCGCTGACGTGAGTATGGCTGAGCAGCAGGTCGGCGCCAAACCTGCACAGACTGCAGGAGCAGGTCAGTGAAACTCGACACTGCGTTTAACGGCCAAATGATCGCACTGAACTCAGATTTGTCCCTTAAAAGTCTCAGATTGTGACATTTAGATCCGGCTGACTCTCGCTTTGTCTGTCGGTAGTGAAGGAACAGAGCCGGACAGCGATGAACCCTTGAGAGTGATGGATTACGGCCTCCTCTCTCTGAGACGTCATTCATTCCCATGTGACCTCTTCCCTCATCCGAGCCACACCGCTTCCTGCCACAGCCCTCCTGCACGTCTTCATACAGTATCACTTCCTTAGTCTCCGTCTGACCTGAATGCAGCTTTGTTGAGGAGAAAAGCTGCACACAAATAACTCCGGTGAATGTTTCTTCAGCTTTGTGCTCGTAGTTTTATTTAAATTTTCCAGTGTTGTGTTTGAACTTGTGTGGGCTGTTCTTGGCTCACGTTGGGAAGTTAATGGAGCAGAGTCTGTTTTTCAAAACGTAAACCGTAAAAAAGACTGAAGGAGAGTGCATGGAAGTGATGGCAGGTTTGTAGTAGTGTTTATGTTTGTAGCTGTTTTCTCTGAATACTTTCACAATGTGGGACATTACACCCACGACGCTCGGTGTACTTTATCTGATTTAACAATATGAGATTGCTGTCTTCTGCTCTGTATTTTTTTTCTAAACAGAAGCAAAATGATGGTCTTCTCGCTTCATTTTTTATTAGAAAGTGCCCGACTTCACTTCAATGAACATTAGGATATAAAAAATGTTGATAAATTTTTTTGCATAAAATCATTTCTTGATAATGAGACTTTAGCCTGCTCCCCTCCCCCTACCTCAACATTTACTCGCACGTAAAAATAGCTGCAAAGAGATTCACAATTTTACAAATGTACATCTTTGAAAAGCAGACTTGGAGCCTCCTGCACTGCCAACAAGAATGCAGCGAGTGTTTTGTCATTAAGAAAACACTTGTCTTTCCCAGCAGCCATTGTACAGCACACAGAGCAGTTAAATCAGCTGAGAAAATGTGGGTTGCTAGGTGATGGGCTGGGGTTGCTAGGTGATTGTGACTCAATTTTCAGGAGGTTTTTGAAGCGACTCATTTTCCAGACACTATAAAGCATTAATTAATTGCCAAAAAACAACTGGCTGTTTATTTGTTTCTTTTTTATTTTTTAAGCTCTTGGGTTGTTTTCAGAGGCAGTAAAAACCTAAATGGAAGTACAACATGCAAAAAGTGATTTTTGCATAATAGGTCCCCTTATATAAAAAGTAAATAAAATCTAAAAAAAATTAATAATAATAATAATTTCTAGCGTTTTTTTGAGGTTTTGTTTTGTTGTTCATAGTTTCTTCTTGCATTTAGTTTAGATTCTCACTCGGTTTAGTTCTTAACCCGGCTTCTCTGAATTCTCCTGACTGATCTTATCTGATGCTAATGTCATCTCCCCAGGATTAAACGCAAGCCAGCGTCATTTCCTCCTGTCAGATCCTTCAATATTTCTTCTTCTCCTGCTATATGAGATTGCTGTCTTCTGCTCTGCATTTGGAGGAATATCAACATTTCATACCAGATCCCTGCTTCACACCCCTCCACAACTTTCTCTTTGAACCGTCGTTCGTGTTGGTCTGTCGTAAGGTTGTACAAACTTTTATGTCAAAACTGCAGAGTCAAAAGTACTCGCCAGCCAAGAAAATAAATAATAATAATAATGATAATAAAAATCTAGCAAATAAAGTAGTCTGTTTTTTTTTTTGTACGAAATAGATGTTGTTCATTGTAGATCTAAAACATTAGGAGGATTTCTGCACATTTGCTGTGTAAAAAGACATCTAGTTTTCAAATGCTTTCTTGCTCAATTGAATAGATTTATAGTTACAAGAGCAGGATTTGGGTCACTTTATTTCAGGATGCTTGCTGTACTTCTCTGAGTTTAGCAAATGAAATAAAAGCTGATTTGGGTGAGGCAAAGTCGGCTTCTCTGTAAAAGTCTCGTGGCTCTACTTTTCATGAAACCTTGGTGATAAAAACATAAACACTTTCTGGCCTTTTCCTTATATAAAAAAAATTATGTCCACGGTAATTTTACTCTGAAAAATGAAAAAGTCTCCATTTGCATCAACCACCTGTGCTGGATGAGACAAATTTGTATCATTCTTGAATTTCTGTTGAAGGGTTGCACACAGTCAGTCCAAGGGCCACAAATGGTCCCCGGGCCACACTTTGGACACCGCTGCTCTATTTATTTAGTATTATTTATTTATTTGGTGGTAACAGAGTAACAGACCAAATAGAAATGCATGATGCGCTATTCAGATTTGTATTTCCAGAACAATGAAATGTGAAAACTAAGAATTATTTCCTTTCTGCTTCACGTTTCTGTACTTCTTGTATCACATAAATCGCATTCGGTCTCTTGGCAGGCGCGCCTTTGATGCTGCAAGTTTCCGTTGTTTTATTACTGCAAGTGTGGATGCCAGAATTTTGAGCATTTTTCTTCTAACAATGAAAACTCTCTCTGTGAAGAGAGCTGTTGCTTCCAGTGACCTTCACATCCAGCCGGCACACAACCTCACTCCGACATATCTTGTTCACTTTCAATTTGGCATGAATGGCTGTGCCATGGTGTTGTTTTTCACCACTTAACTGCAATTAGACTTTGGGATTGTCGACGGTTAATCATCTGTTCCTCCCCTCCTGAGCCCCCCACCCACCCATGGAGTTTTTATCCGCTTGCTAGCGCTAACAAAATGTCCTTCTTAATTACGGCGTAATCGGCATAAACAAAGTGTTTATTTTTGTGTAATGAGCTGTGGCTCGTTGCAAAAGAAATACAATAAAGCCAGACGGCTTGAGAGGCATCGCAGTCACCTTTAATTTATGGTTACTAACCAGAATGTTGTGCATCACTTTAGCAAATCTGTATAAATTTGAAATACTTTCCACTTCAACAACTTATTATAAGTCAAACCTTTATTTGTCATTTTGTTTTATTCTCCACAGAAGTGTTTGCATTCCAAAGTAATCTTGCTTTAGATTACTTTGGTTGTGAATTATGAATAAATAGACATAGAATACGTTCTCTTCTCTTTTTTTTAACAACTTGATGTTAACCTTATCGCTGTGCTGCAATCAATTATCACCCAACTGTTTTCATTCACGATTCTAAAAGGGGAGATTCTCTGTTTTGTCACTTGGTTATCATTCAAGGTCTTTGTAACTTTAAATAGAAAAATATTTGTTTTTGATTTAGCTGCTGCTGATTTTCAGAAACCTTGATATTTATTTAATCAAGGTTGAGAATTAAGCTTAATTCTTAAGTTAAATGAGAAAAATTAGAAATTTGGAAATATGCTAATTATTACATGCTATGTAATTAGCAACATAGGATGTTGCTAATTACCGTATTTTTTTTGGTTTGTTTGTTTTTTAGAATATCCTGCAGAAGAAAGGAAAATAAACCTAGACCTAGATGAAATATGGACCAATCCAGGCCAGAGTTGAATAAGCCAAATATGCATCCATCCTTCTTATCTTCCTTTGTTTCTTTTCTTTCCCTGAGATTGGATCAGAGTGGTAACAGGTCCAGTAGGAAAATCCAGACACATATGGTCCTTCCAGAAAGTTCTGGGTCTTTCCCCAGAGTCTTTCTTCGGCAGGATTTACCTTGGAAATATTCAAAAATAAATAAATAAAAAGCTGTCACCCCTGACAACGTGTCTCCTAGGCTACTTACAGCCACCCCGAGAAGAAAGACAATTTTGTCCCCAGATCGTTTTCTTTCAGTCATCATGTTGGAACTTAGGCAGAATGTTAAATCAAAACTTTACTTTTTCCATAATTTCTTTCTTCACAGCAACAGACTAATGGAGCGACCAGGTTGCCCAATCGGTCTCTTTATTTGCCATCACTCATGGTCAAGACGCATTGATGCGTTAGTCCTCTCCTGACCCCTGACCTTTCATGTCATACCTGTGGTGTCATGATCTTCACCAGTGGGCAGGCTGGAGGCTGGAGCCTACAGTGATCAACAGGCAAAATAAATTAAAAGTACTTATCATGTCAAATAAAGCTTTCAGCGATGAACTAGTACATTTTCATACCCGATATATTGTTAACGTTGTCTAAATAATTTTCTACATTGACTTAAGGACCAATTTGTATGTCTAAGAGTTACTAAAAATAGCTAGCATTAGCATAGGCTAACTGTTTAGCCAGTTTATTGGAGCTCAAACTAACAAACATATTCTGTAATGTGAAGGTCATGAACACAACTCGGTAACATCATTATACAGCATCATTTCAACATTTTACCATTTCTTATTTCACGGAAGACAATCAGCAAAGTCTGAACAAATCCTTATGTACTGTAGTTCTAAATGAACATAGTCTCTTCTCTAGTCTAACTAAACAGTCCAGGTTGAAACAATCCAGTTTATGTCCTTAAGCAGTATTTTTTTGTATGAAGTTAGT
Organism: Alfaro cultratus; assembly: GCA_903066825.1. Taxonomy (NCBI): domain Eukaryota; kingdom Metazoa; phylum Chordata; class Actinopteri; order Cyprinodontiformes; family Poeciliidae; genus Alfaro; species Alfaro cultratus. The sequence continues at coordinate 2,711 of CAEFZX010022198.1, read as the reverse complement.
CTGTCTTAACTATGTTGAACAAAATTACACAGACGGATGACCAGGAAGTAAGATGCTCACCATCAACTGGAGACTGGAAACCTTTTAACTAATGAATTTGTATTTCAACTCTGAGTTGTAACAGATAAAACAGCATAATGCATACCGTTGCTTCTGCACATAACCTCTACATGTCTCCCTTCTGTCGTGAATTTATTTTTATTTATCTGATTTGTTTGTAAGTGTTAATAAGCAGGTGAAGGTCAGCCATGTTTTATGAGATTTTAATTGATGTAGTTCCATCTGACGTGGCAAACAAGTTCCTGTGAACTGTGATGAGATTAATCTGAGAGAAAACAAAACAATGCTCTCTTCTGTTCTACAGAGCATCTGCTATCCTCTGGAGTACCAAGGTCAGATAATATAGACGGATAAAACCCAAAAGCTGGATGATCCCCCACCATTTCCCTCCCGCTTCTGACTTTGTTACAGCAGACACACAGTCAGACGATGCGGCTGGTGGATCTGTGTTTCCCCGTAATGAATCGGTAACTAATTTACCTTTGAAAGCCGCTCCCCGAAGTGCATGAGAGAGCCTAACAGTGTGCACGGTCCAAAATACAAACAAGCCAATCAATTTCTCCTCCTTCGCTCCATCTACCCTTCAAACTTCTCAGGGACCTCACTCCGTCTTGGCAGGGAGTCGTTCTCTCCGTGCCAGGGCATTTTTTCAATCACTTGCTTTTCATTAACATCTCTAAAGGCACAGATTTCTGATGAGGGAGAACCATTTCTTCCTCCTCTCAAAACGAGTAGGGTTGCTACCTGTTCCATCTCGACACTCCCTGTGACCTTTGAGCATTCCTAAAACTCGTGTACCCGCTTCGATGATGGGCCTGTTTTACGAAGACTAAGAAAAATGAATTGTTTTGTTGGAATTCTCAATTAGCCTGGATTTTTAACGAAATCCAGGCTGCACACATGTGGGACATCAACGGCACAATGTGCCTCAGCTACGCTTTCTGGTGAACAATTGCATAGAAACACAGAGACGTCAGGGGATTCTGTCAGTACGCCGTGTTCCACACCTGCTGCAGGAAAGTACAGGTTCCGTTTTATATATGGAGAACAAGTTTCATTGAGAAAAGGAGTCAGTTATTCCAGCCAATGTGTGTGTACTTGAGTAAAATGTGTTGGTTTGGTGAAGTGCTATCACCGTGTGACTCTGTCCGGGCTTTTATTAAATTTTAAACATCTCAAAAATCTAGAAAGAACAAAAATACCTCCATAGGGTTACTGATTGTAGTCAATAACATCGCATAGAAACCGAGCTGAATCACACGTCTTCAAATGCAACACATTCTTTTTGTGACATTTTAGACTATTAATGCAGTCTGCTAATATGTATATTGTTTGAGATTTTTGGTTTTTTAAACTACTAACTGATTAGCTTGTTAGCCACTTCAATTATTTACTTACTTCCCATTAAGCTCACAGTCACCTATGTGTGCTTTCATTAGCAAAGATTTCTATATGGGTGAGGAGGAAATCAGAAAAGAATGAAGACCTAACAAACACCCACCCCACGGAGGTATTTAAAAGTTCTCTGTGAAAATATAAGTTAGCGTTTAATTCGGCACGGTGGATAATGACTTCCTGTGACAAGTTTTATTGTTCGAAAAACAAAAACTCTAGCAGTATTTACAGTAAGCAGGTCTAACACTAGTGAATGTTTAAAATACAGTAGCGCTGAATGGAAATGGGAGAGACAAAGAAAAGCACACAAAATTTGCTCATTTCCCATGAAATTACAAGTATTTCAAGGGCATCTATTTTTCACACCACTCAAGCTGTTACTTCTGCTATTAGTTTTCTCATAAAAACATGTCATTTAGCATTAAGAAATTATTTTATGCAATCAATGCTCGTGGTTCTTTGAAGGAAAACCCGTAATTGCTGCTTCAGCTGGTTCTTGTGGGTTAAACCATGCAAACCATCACCTCTATGATATGCGCTGAGAGGACATATTACATGTAAAAAAAAAAATAAAAAAAAAACCATGATAAAATTTCTTACATGACATGGAGTAGCTGCTGACTATCTGCCCGAGGTATCTGTGGTTGGAGAAAGATTCAGGACCCTTTGATCACAGCAATAGGAAATTTCCCTTTGTGTTTCCGGATGCCATATCATCATCCATTTATAAAAATGTTTCTGTTTTAAAGGGAGGTGGCTAGATGAGTGGATTTTAAAGTTATCTGCTTTGAAAAATGATGGGAATGCAGCTTGTAATTTATTTTGATCTCAAACTCTCATGCATACGCTAACGATTAGCTTTTGACATTGAGCTATCTTGCATATTCTAACCATCAGAAGCCCGTATGAATGACGGCATTTTTTTCTCTCTCTCCCTCTGTGAATACAAAGAGGCTCTGACGGCCAAGACGAGGCCTTGATCACTGCAGCGTTCCCCAGACGCTCAGTTCGTCAGCTCGCTAGCGTAGCCTCGCTCGGCATTCATTATTAATCACAGAATTTCACTGGGGTCCTCCTCTAACAGTGTGGGTTGAAGTGGGATAAATTATGCAATTGTCTGCGTAGCACACAGCAGGTGGTGTATCAGGTGGTGCTACGGAGCACAAATACTGCATGAGGGTTCTGCTTCGTACTGTCACACCACAGAGAAGGGTTTAGCAGCTGCCGACGTTTTCCAGAGGCCGGCGTAAATAATT
>CAEFZX010022197.1:0-57648 GCA_903066825.1 Alfaro cultratus | reverse complement strand
ATACACAGGGAGGCAATCAAGGGACGAGACACACCTGGGAAACAATCAAGGGGAGGACAGGACAACACGGAGAGCACGGAGACACAGAAACTCGAAATAAATACACAGAAAACTCGAAAATAAACACAGAAAAACACAGATCCTGACAGTTAAAGTTTGTAGATCATTTTGTTTATGCCCAGAGTGAAAGTAAAACCAAGATTTCAGTGCTGAAGTCCTTAAACATAACAATTTAGTAAATTGTTAATACTAAGCACAATCAGAGTCTACTGTAATTTACACTGTCAGCATAGTCGTCTAATTTCTTATAAATTCAATGTTTGATAGACATTAAAACTCTGATGGAGAGAATGTGATACAACATACTACAGATTTGGATGTTATGAATAAGTTTATTTGCAGATGGGGGAAAGGGGCCCAGAAAGTTGGTTTCATGGGAGCCAAACAGGCGAGGACCGCCTCTGTCTCCACGTTTATTTATTATTTGATCAAACTATTCTGAGTCTATTTATTCTGTTTTTTCTGTTTTGTTTTTTTTTCCAAAAATCTCCTTTAACACTGACTGAACATCATATGAAGATCTTGTCAGGTGGACTGAATGCCAGCAGGTCGTCGTTGTGTGATGATGAATTTGCTGTCAGGTCGGCTGCTTAAATGCTTTCATCTGGTCGCAGCTCAAAGCAACACAGGATGAACCTCCACCTAAAACTAGCTTAAAAGTTTTGAACGGTCGCTGTCTGAACATTACTAGAACTTCTCAACGCCGCCGCCGCTGATGGATTCATTCAGCCACTCCCTGCATGGTTCTACTGCTCCTGCTGAAAGGTCACAACCAAATTAGAGAATTAAAGAAGGAAAAGAAGAGGCAGATGCAACGACAGCGAGGTAATTGGTCCTTTGTAGACTCATTAGCGACGCATATTCAACAAAGCAGCTGCATGACCTTTTGATTTCTGCATAATAACGATGGAGCTTTTAGATTTGCCAGGTGTGTGCAGCAAACATTATACCGCTGACGTCTTGATAGGTCAAAGTCTGTTTGTCTGCTCTCCACAGGACATCTATTAAACATTCACCACTTAAAGTTTTTATTTTTTCTGAACATGTTCAGTAAAAAACCTTGAAATAAAGCAATATCTTTTCCTATTGACATGCTTAAATCCCTCTAGTAACAGTAATTGAGGAATTGAACTTCAGCAGCAAGTTCAGTCTGAATCCTTAGAAACGTAAATTACTATTTGTGGTTGAGCTGATTTGAAATGTTAATAAATGTATTTAAGAAAATAAATCTGTTAAAATCACAATAAACATAAAAAACTAAGAACCTGCTTATGGTCTCCTAACCAACAGGGGGCGACCAAGAACTAAGCTCTAAAATATATGTAATATATTTCACAGCTTGTTTATGTTAAAAAATATTTAAGTTAGTGTAGTGAGAGTGGTAAGACCTTATTTATTTATTTTTTTTACAATTAAAATAGTTTATTTTGAATATAGTTCAGTTTTGTAAATGGTACAGTCACTTAAACTACAGAAAAAACAGCTTAAAATTATTTCCCTATCATCAAAATACTTTAATTTCCCTCATTTATCTTAAGTTTTCATTCTCAGTCATCATTGGAGTTGCATGATAAACATTAATGTTCCCAAATAAAAGAGTGTAGTTATAGATTTAACTTCAGTTGCCTTTGTAAAAGCACAAAACATAAACATTAAGCTCTCTAATACAGTACCAAATATTTTTTATATTAATTTCAGAGCCCCAAGATTTAAAGGTACTAAAAATTTAAATGATTATGTCCTCTAAGAAAATATTTTAAGTGCATTTTTTGCATCACCATACCCAAAAAAGCAGAACTCATTCTACATTTTTATTTGGAAATACTTAGAAATTACTGTGTGTTTAAAATAATAAATCATTTGAGCATTTCTTTGACTCACACCATTAAGAATGACTCAGATTCTTGCAGCAGAATTACTCACCATTGCATTGCATGAAGCCAACGTGACAGACGAGCTTCAGGTTTGCTCATCACTCTGGATTCATCCTCTCAGCATGACAGCCCTCGCTACCCCGTCTGTGTCAGGATCATCTGCAGTCTGCAGAGCCTCAGCGCTTCGCAGGTCTAACTTCATTATAAATTAACACAATGTGAGTGAAAGTAACAACTTACTAAACCTCACCTGAACGTCACAAGCTGCATTACAACTTCTTCAGTGACATCAGATGACAAATTCAACTGACAGAGGATATATTTGGTGTTTTCATCCAGATGATTTATGCATTCATTACAACATTTATTAATTCAACGTGTCCAATTAAATGTGATCAGAGCAAACAGGAAAACAACACGAAGGAGACGCAGCGAGCCGCCGTGCGTGAAAACTCACCAGCAGCTGACATTTTACCGATGGGTAAATATCACAACATCCCCATTTGTCTCAAACTGCATCAAAGTCCAGATCTGGTTCTGATCTGGGAGGGTCGATGCCTGCTGCCAGTTTGGATATTCATCTGTAAATGTTCAGATAATTGGCTGAACATTAAATGTTTCATATCAAGAAAACCACTTTGCTTTACATCCTTTTGATTCAGCAGGAATGAGGAGTTTGAGCCTGAAGCTGCTGAATTAATTCATTTACACTGTAAAACACTTGAAGGTGGTTTAACTTGAAACTGAAAATCCACCTGCTGCCTTGACAATTTAATTTAAGTCAATAAGAAAACTGTTTTGGTTTTTACTCAGAAATTAAAGTTCATAAAGTTGATTTAAATACAAGAGACAAGTTGTCTAAACATTGTTTTTTAAGTTCATTAACATTGAATTGTGAGATTTAACTTAATGCTGCAATTTAAACCAAATAATTATTTTGCAATATGCAAGAAAAAAAAACTGCCTCACCTGGTTAAAGAGCCACATTTCTCTATTATTTTACTCACAATATCAAGATAAAATAACTTATTTTACTTTAAAATAATTTAAATTCTTGTTTAAAACTGCATAAAGAAAATGTCTGATCTGATAATAAATTGTATTAAACCTCACAATGAATTCAGCTCAAAAACATTTAGTGTGAACAGGACATTAAAATAAACATTTGCCTTAATAAAACAAGAGTTAGATCGATGTAACGCACTTCCATCAGGATACAAAACCAAGCCGCTAAGCATTCTGGGAAATAGTTCCCACTCCTGTCTTTTTCTTCTTTCAGTTTTTTAAAAACATTAAATAAAATACAAATAAAAAGGTATTTTTATTTGGTGCATTCTTGACTCTAGTAACCAGGGAACAAAGGTTTTCTGAAATGTTTTGGTGGCTGCTCGGTGGCGATGAAGAGGAGCAGAAGAAGACAGCTGCACATGAATGCTGGCAGGGCTTAAAGGATGAACAGAGAGCGACTGGTGAATCGGCTCAGATGTCCTGCAGGAGAGAAGGTGATGAACCCCAGGTGGGCATCCCTGACTGAAGAGGATCGTAAGTGAGAGACGGGAAGGACTCACACGACCCAAGACAGAGAGGGATGTTAGCATCACACGGGGTAAACAGAGTTTATTTTTAAAAGATGTCCGCCTCCTATGACTGAATCTCATGGAGACAAGCAGGCTTTTTGATTTTTTATTAGAAACTCCAGGAAAGGTTGCCACCATAACCGAAAACAAATCACTGGTTGGAGCTCCGACTTATGAAAATTCAGCCCATTTTGTGGCCAAATGTATCACTGGAAGAGCTGCAGAAAAAAAAAATGGTGTAAGTGTGAGAATAAAGATATTGATAAGCTGCTCTTTGTGGAAGACCGTCAAGATGAAAGTCTTAGTGGAAACTCAGTTATAAAAAATGTAGTCTGTCAAACAGCCACTGGTTTCAATAATCCACGCCTCGTACTGGTGTCGCGTTTCTTTACTCAGCCACAGAACCACAAAGAACAAACCACAAAACTCCAGTAAAACATACAACAGTGCCATAAACACCATTGTTTTTCTTTCACAGTATTTCAACATGAATAGCCAGTATACAAAGTTTAGTAGTTACTTCACCAGTTGAACCAGTTGCAGGTTTTATATGGTGTCTGAGCTGATCTCTGAGTTATTTTGCTTTTGGTCTGCTTTGGGTTTGCTGTTATTACAAGCAAATCATTTAGCTCAAAGTATAAAACACAAGAAACATCTTATCGACAACCAACGTGCCTTAAAGAAATAACCATGTTTTTACTGCAGGTAAACAGACGTGGGAACTTCTAGGTAACTATGGCAACAGCAAGCAAAAAGGCCAAAGCGCCCATTACAGCCAGGACAAAAACTAAAAGGTTTAAATTAAAACATAGTCATGTGTCAGAATGGCCCAGTCAAAGTCTGGGCCATTCGTCTGTGTTGAAACTCGAAGTTCACAGAGACTCCAGATTCAGTCAGACTGAACATGAACGATTTTACAAAGAGGAAAGAAAATTTCAGTCCACAGAGAAATAAACATGAATGTGAAACTCACACAAAAAACATCTCTAATTTAAGGTAAAAATAATTTTACCGTAATTTAAAGCTGGTTTTTTTTTGGTGCAGTGTACAGCAAAAGATTCACAACTGCAATTACAGCAAAAGATGGTCGTTCACTTTGATTTCAAAACATTAAAAACTGTGCATGTTTTTCCTTCCACTTCACAGTTATGAGCCACTTTGTGTTGCTCTGTTATGTAAAACTCTTACAGAAAACTCAAGAAAAAATCTGAAACAGCTGAAGTGGCGTTCCTTCCTCTTATGAGTATATCTGATTTTTAAAATGTGATTGTAGCAAACTCTCAACCTTTAGCATCTTCACAGTAAGCAGAGTTTTGTTTACGTTGTGTTTGCTGTGAATCCTCCTACATGGCAGCTAATCTGGAAGAAATATCTGCTCAGGCAGTAAATTGGCAGAATGTTACTTTAATAACTAACTGACTCAAAGTGGTCAAACTTTCTGGTAAACTCTGATGCTTTCACAAGGAGAGAAACTGTTGAACAAAAGCAATCATTCTGTTATTTGAGAAAACTAAGAGACATTCATTGTTTGTTTTTCATAAGTTATGTTTGCACGTTTTCTCTGAGTGGCAGGAGTTTGTGTTCACATTCTTCCCTACTTTAAAGTAAAGATGCTCGAACAAACCCAGTTTTCCAAGTCATTAAAAGATAAAAGGTTATTATCACCTCTCGCAGAGCGGCTTTTCTCTTCATTGTTTCTGTTTCTACGATGATGGAAGCTTGTTGCACACCAGTACCTTTGTGATGGGTTTTCATGCATCTCTCAGTCATTAGTGAAGCAATAATAGCTGAAAATACCCAATTTCAGAAGACGTTTGTGTGACAACAGTTTTATGTTTATGACCACTTATCATGTTCCTTTTCTTTCTCCAGGACCAAAGAAGCTGCAGAAGAGTAATACAGGAACGCTCTGCTCCATCTTTCTCATTAAACTCCTTCCTATACGGTGAAGTATCACAACCAGCGTCATTTTGGTTGTAACAAAATAACGCTGTGTGATTGCTTGTGGCAAGCTGCGGCAGGAAGATATAATGAACCAAAGTGGCTGTCACAATGTTTCAGAATAATCATTTGGTCAGACTGTTTGCTGCATCTACCCAGATAACCACTTCACCTCTACACTCACAGCGGCGCAGCGTTTCCCTGCAAGAAGACCGCTGGCGTCAGACGCTGCTAGAGAGATTTTTGGAGCAACCCGTTAACATGAAACCGTGTTCTCATACGGGAGATTGCACAAACAACAGTTACATTATAAAAGGAGGAAACTAAGCATCAATTGTTGGTGTAAGTGGAACAGCAAAGCAACAACCAATCACCAGTAAGTTTTTGGTGTAAGAGTAAAATATGTGTGAAGATGGTGTCTGTGTAACACAAACATTAAAACAGTCATTAAAGTACATAAAGGTAGGAAAGAAAAAAGAAGCTCCTACTTCAAAATTGCACTGCAAAACGTTTAGGAGGTTTTAGACATGAGAATCAGCCTCCAGGATGAATGGATGAAATTCACAGGCGTAACAAGTAAAATCAGGTTTACATCGTTTTCTTCACCTGCTTATCTGTGAAGTGTTGTCAAGTGACAGTAAAGCTAATTTTAATGTTATTTTGGTAGCTGGATATGAGAATATAATTATAATAGTAGCAACAATTATAAATGTCACTTTATAGAACAATCAAGTAACTATGTTACCTTCAGTCATTGTAAAAATGCTATAATATAATATCTCACTACTCCTATTGTGCAATGCATGCTGCCATTTTGGAAAACGAATGCTCTGCAGGTTCAGCCATCAGGAAGTGAAGGGAATTTTGTGGAAAGTCTTCTCAAGACTTTTTAGTATGTCTCCCTTTTGAAGAGTTCCCCTTCTGAATAGTGAATTTCACAGTATTCTGCTGCACCAGGACAAGGTGCCTTACTTTTTCCACAATGTTATTGTCTTGTTTTATTTTTCTGATAATAACATTTCAGTGGTCTATGAGTGAACCCCAGCTATCCGTCAATAATTATCTGAATTAATCAAAGTTTGTTAAAATGCCGGTTTCACTTTTAGTTTCAAGCATACAGCATGCTGAGTCGAGGAACTCCTTATTAATGCAGACAAGATGAGACTAAGTGATGCTATCATTAACAGAGACTAAGTGATGCTATCATTAAGTCAGTAAAGCAATGTTTGTGTTGCAGTTGCATAGATTCTGCAGAAATGGTGCAGAAGTGTGTTTTGCCTGTCATGTGAGAGCTGCAGTGGAATTTCCTTTCATGTTCAATAAAACATAACGATCTGTTCTATCTTATGCATGCAAACATTAAACAAACATACAGATGCAAAGGAAAAATATTCAAAGTCTAAACAGAAAACCTCCAACTGGGACTGACCGCTGTGCTGCCTGTGTGATGAAATCAGATTTAGATTCATGATCAGCTAAAACGTCAAATTCAGCCTCGACTTCCAGTGTTGAGCTCGTTAAAATTACTATAATTACTATAACCACTAGTTTTAAAAATTTTATTTGTTTGTTAGATAACAGAATATCAAGTATATACATTGGCAATGAGTTGGTAATGATTCTGATGCTGTATATCCAGTTATAAATTTGTAACTGTCATTATTAGTATTATTATTATGGATCAGTGATTTTTTTATCCTGTTATGAGAGTCAGTTTATAATCATTTTGCTTTATGTAATGTCATTTATTTATAGGTTCTTCAGCCCAGTAAATTGAGCAGGCGTATAAATACCACAACATGTTTTATTAATACTGATGATTATTGAGTTGGTATGTCGTTAAATTAAAATGCTCACTTCTTCCTGCTCCTTTTCAAACAGAAAAGTAATAGTGAACTACTTATTTTGTTCTTGGTTATGTTCTTACTGGTTTCTTGCTTTCTTTGTTTTAAAAAACTTGTTTGAAATAAATAAATACAAATCTCCAAGTAGAAGCACTTATTTGCCAGAGACACGCTCTAAAGACTGTTCAGACATTAATGACCTGTGTTGTTGTTTTTCAGGCTTCATTTACTCCTGTTGTTTGCTTATTGAGTGCTGATGTCTGTGTTAAATGCCAGCATCAGATCCGACAGAGAACCAGACTCATAAATTAGTTTAACATGAAGCTGCTGTCCTCTCGCTCGGTTAAAGAAACAGAAGCGTGTTGCTCCTCCTAAAGTTAATGAGGTAATTTTCTCCGCAGTCTCAACCAGAGGAGAATGTTTCATGTACATTAAACAGAAAGATGCAGCCATGAATCTAGTTGTCACACCAGGTGATTATTTTAGTTTGTTAAGTTGGAAATGTCAGAGTCAGACGAGACAGAAGTCCGTGCTAGATCAATAAATGAAGGGCAATTACCCACACAGTACCGGACAGTGACTAATATGTCAATACCTGAATGTGTGTCTGTGTGAGCGATAGGAAACAGGAACAGTGGAAGTTTTTGTGTGTGGGGAAAAGTCCTTTAACAGATTAGAGTTCTCCATCATTTTCAGTTTCTATTCAGAAAAAAATACATAGTTTGTAACTGCACTGGTCTTAATGCTCAAAGTAATGTTATTATGAAGTATCACTACTTTTACTTGAGTAAAATTTCTGGATTTTTTTACCCACTGAGTGAAGAACAAACATGTTTTAACCAAAAATTCACCAGACACAAACATGCACCTGCAGTTTTTGTTAAAGTTTCATCCTTATTGAAAGAAACTGAATTGGAAAAAAATTATTTTGCCCAATTTTGTTATTTTTTGTTACTTAATTATTGTCATTTTTGTCCTGAAAATTCAAAAATTTTCACTTAACTTTATAATTTTGTCCGTCTGATTATGCAACTGTTAAATATGAAGTATTTAATAATTTGATCAGTTACTCAGCACTTGAGTAGACTTTTTCTTTTATCAAATACATTTTTAGTAATTTCTTGGATGGCTGCTTCTTATTTTTATTTGAGTAAAAATATGTTTGATATTTCTACTTTTACTTCAGCACTATTGAACCAGGGAAAACCATGAAAACAATATAAAAACACAACAGATCTTTAAGAATAAAGTTTGGTATTTTTTCCTTCTCTCACAGTATTATTGTATACAAACCCTAACTTTATATTTATTAAAATTGTCGTGTTCGCGCGCTTTTCTCTGTTAGCTTATTGTACTTTCAGTCCCGCTTCCGGTTCAAATAAATCATTTAAACTCAACAAACCCATGAAAACCTAAGTAACGATGCAAATATGTTATGTGCCTTAATATAAAAATACAGTAAAACCTTTATCAATGTAAGGAAATGTTATACCATCATCCAACATGTTTTTTTTAGTTCCAGCTATCTGATTCATTCAGACATTAATGGCTCAGAGCCTGATCATTCACACTATCCCATTATGAAGCTTGACAGTCAGCTACGTGTTGTTTCACAGCCTCTATCAGTTGCTCTTTTTAGCTGCAGCTTCAATTTATCTGTTAATTGTAATGCTCTTCACTCCCAGCCCCTCAACTCTGCTCTGGATTGTGTTTATGGGAACTGTCATACAGAGAATGTTTTGGATTTAGCAATTTAAGACTCGTGATCGGACCATTTACTTCATGCGGCAGCGAGCTTTATGAAAACAAGATGAGGGGGTGGAGAAGATGAACTCCATGTGCATCTGTGAACGAGTTTGCTAACGTAAGCGTCCTGCTTTATGTCTGCAGAGTGTGACAGTGAAAATGTGTAAATAACACAGAAGCTGCGGCATTGTGTCCCTGGTATGACCAGCACACACCCTCTCACTGTCACTGTGTGTTTAAACTGTGGAAGTTTCTCAGCTTTCTTCGGTTTGACTCAGCTTTCTGACTCAAATACGCTCCGTCTTAATCTGAGTGTTTTATCTATGTGTGAACTGACTTGTCAGGTGTTTAAGATATTTCTTAGACTTACTCATATGTCACCAGGAATGTATTATCTATTTTGCAACAATCTAATTAAATAAAAACATAATAAGCAAGACAAGGCAAACACACAAACTCTACTGTTGCACCCTTCATCCACAAGAGAACAGGGTAAGTTTTCTGCATAAGAAATTAACCTGTAAGCTGATTAAAGGTTTAACTTTATTTAAAGTATATTTTATCCCTCACAGTTTAAAGAAATGGCTTGCGGCCTATTTTAGAGTTATAATAAACAATGTTGATTTAAAAGGGGAGAGTTTGGCAGGAGAGAGAAAAATGAGATTTTGGAAACGCCTGCACATCCAGCAAATTTAACTGGAACAAATTTAACTGGAACAAAAAATATAACAAAGTGCAGAAAAGATGGTGTCTGGGCAGGCCATGCTGTGGCTTCTGAGACGTGCAGAAAGGTGTTCACTTTAGATTTGGAGTCAATCAATTTTTGAAGAAAGTGATGCTGAGCTCATTGGAGGTGTAGAAAAGATTTAAAAAAATGGGAACTTTTACAGATTTCCTTTGTGTTGCATTTTGTCAAACCCAAAATCATGAAACCAATGTTAATATCAGCAAAATACAAAGATATGTTCTCAAATGATTCATCATTAAAGGAATGAAAGATTTCTAAACCCACCTGGATGTATGTGACTGTTTTCCATGTTAAAACATGAATTGAATGTGATAACCCACATTTATTCAATAAGTTTTTAAAAATAAAACCAGTTTGACATCAAGAATTAAACTAAGCAATTTATAGAAACAAGAAATCATGCTTGAATAAAATTCAACAACAGATTATATGAAAATAATTTAAATCTATCAGCTCAAAAATGACAAAGCCAAGGATCTTCTCTGATTTGTCAAATAAACAAACTAACGAACTGAGGCTGCACTGCACACTGCAGCCTGAAGTGACCCAATTCTTATTGTTTTCCTTAATGTGACCTGTATCTGATCTTTTCATGACAGTCTGAACACAGGTCAGGTTTATTTGACCCAAACCGCTGGGATATCCGATACGTATCTGACCTGTTCAAATGTGACCTGAATCTGAACGTCCAGGTCACATTCATCGAACTGAGCGTCACTGATACCCAACAAGTGTCACTATTCTCCGTCCTGATACGCGCAACCGGAAAGAAAAACAACAAAGTGCTGGTTCTGGACGAACAACTTCAAAACCGTTAGACGTGCTCCACCATGCATCCATGTTTATGTCAGCAAACACTGAGCGCGCTCTGTAGGTGCGACGTTATAGCGCCCTCTACTGCGCATGCACGACACTTTCGGGTCGTTTGCAGTTCACACTGGAGATCACATACGGGTTGCATTTATTTAGAAGTGTGAACGACCACGCAAAAAAATAAAATAAAATAAATACAATAAAATCTGATTTGAGAAAAAGTCAGAATTGGGTCACTTTAGGCTGCAATATGAACGTAGCCTAACTAGCTGGCTAGTTAGGCTAACCAACTGATTTTCCTTTCTTTCTGTCTGTTTGCATTGAGGACCATTTGTAGTACAAAATATCAAAAATAATAATAGAAACAATAATATTGAAGTCTCAAACTTTTGGGAAAATATTCTATTAACCATGAAAATGTTTTTTTAAAGGTGTAGATCATCATATCATTGTCTGGACTTTTCAATACCTGGAGAATTTGATGTAATTGATAGGAATATTAATTCTGCTATTTAATTCTGAAGGCTGTGGAATGACCTCAAACACATCCTCCATGTTCAAAAACTTTCTAAAGTGTGTTTATTGAGTCACGTTGCAAAGATAAAACGTAACTATTTGTCTTTTGCTGAAGGATATTCTATTATAAATGGCTTAAAGTAAAATTCATAGAAAAGTATTTCAGACAAGTTAATGTTTTGGGTAACAGACGGTGTGCCTCACACAGCCACGTAAACATTGTTGATTCACAAGAAGCTGGAGAAGAGATCTACAGTCTAAATCCAGAGGAGAACCGTACACAAACTATAAAACTAAACGAGCTGCAAAAAGTCTGATTTAAAGCCCACCATGTCTGTTTTTGCAAAAATGGAATATACTGTCGTATAAAGTTGGCTGAGCGCCTCAGAAGCACAAACATTTCAGCTCCCTTCTTCTGTGTTTTACAGTGAAGAAAAGGAAGTGAAAGTGGAAGAAAATACCGAATACCAGATGACTGATGCAGATCAGCTCAGGGAAAGAAATGGAGCCAATCAATGTCAGCACAGAGCTATGATTTTTGAAGAAACACTTACTAATAAATAAAGACCTAATTTTTTGCTTTAAACCTTTCAAACTTAAACATTTATAGCTTTTACAAATTGGAAATCTGCTTCTTAAATTGGATAATCTATGTTGGCTTGTTGAAGGATCAATGATTATCTTCAGCAACATGTTAGTTTTGGTAACATGAATGTCTTAACACGCAAAGGGTCAAAGCATATTCCACAAAAACAAGCAATGATGGATATAAATATTTTTGATTTCACCTTTTTACAGGATTAGTCTGTATAATTACACTAGGCTGTTCCTTCACAGAGTCTGTTTGTTGGAACGGAGTAAACAACAGCAACATCTCAATCACTTACAAACATCTTTAAACGGTCAAGCCAAAAATGATTAAGCCAAAAAACTCAGAAATTAAGATTAATTTTAGAAGTTTTCTAGAAAAACCCCTCAAACTCCAAGTTTTAAAGTTCATTTTAAAATCTTTTCTTGAGCCTTTTCCTAGCATTTTTTTTTACTTTTAAAGTTAAGAAATTTCCATGTTATTTCTAGAAAATTTCAGAGATTATCTGAAAATTTGAGTTTTTTGGTGGAAATTTATTCTTTTCTTGTTTTTGCTATCTACAATGGCCCCAATACGCCATCGTGACCCAGCAGACTTTTACAGAAAAGCTGAGTTTGCTGCACCAAATAAACTTTAATTTATTCTACTCTTCAGAATATAGCAAGTGTTTTGAAAGAAAGCAACCCAAATCCTGTCTTTAAAACTGACAGTAAATTAGTTCAACCAAGCGGTGAATTTGAAAATTTTTGGAAGATGATATGATAAACAAAAACCACAAAAAAGAAAAACCGGGTTACTTTATTTGGGTTTTTGGAAGTTTTAAAAATCTTATTGGGCCAAGAATTATTTTTATCCGACGATTAAAATAGTCGTGTCCAAACCTGCTCTACAACTTTGTTTCTTTACTTATCAGCGTCTTTTTCTTTCGTCACTCTTTGTTGCGTTAGCCAGGTTTGTTGTCATGGTTTTACGCGGTGAACTGGGACTCCACCAGTAACAAATACCAGAGTGTTACAAATGGATAACAAAGTAACAGAACCAGGCGTCTCGGGATGAGCTGGAAGTGAGAAACCCGTTTTACGTCAAACCAGCTTGTCACCGTTTAAACCAAACAGGATTAAAAGGGATCATGAGCTGATGTCACATCCTGCACTCTGGCACACAAACTGTGCTGCTGCAGTTATACAGAGAAAAGTGACCAATCCTTCTAGAAAGCTCACAGGAGCTCGCCTCTTTCTCGCTGGCCATGGAGGAAAAATAATTGTCTTCTCGCTGGAGAGGCCGCAGTAAAATATTTATGGATTTCATTCAGCAGGAAGTCCGGAGAGCAGCAGGAGTGAAAGGAAGGAAGAGAGAGACAGATAAACACCAAACCACTCTGGACACTCCCCACTTATCCCTCATGCTGCTCTTACGTGGAAAGCAGATGAAAAAGTCTTGTTTATCCAGAACCACTTCTGAGAGGAAGAGCAGACGACGCTTTGTGCTTGTAATGTGAACTCTAATATGGAAACTTGAACAGGCGTCATTACGCCTAAAGTTTTTATCTTTATCCTGTTCAGGAAACAAAACAACATACAAGTGGTGGGTCTAACATGTACATTTATTAGATCATTTCAACACATGTGATAATTCTTAGTAATCTGTTTTTTAGTTCATACATAAGTTCATGTATAAGGTTTGCTTACTTTGACATGAAAAATGTAGAAACTAAGTACAAAGGCAGCCCCAGGAAATGCACAGTGTGACAGAAACCATCATTTATTTAACGAAATGCAACCTTTAAAAATCCCTTTTGAGAAAATGTATTTTTAATCCCATCACATTCAAAACTGAACCTAAAAAATAACACCATGCATTGGGTTTTATTTACACCGTAAAAATGGTCAAACTACGATATTTCTCTAGGCTTAAGTTGGCACAGTGAGCATTACGGACGAATGACCTTTGACCCAGATTGAAGTCGTCATGGTACTGAGAGTCTAAAGTGTCCTATTCTTGTACATTTTAAATTTACAGTGAATTTTATTGTTTTATTTAATATACATGCATAAATGGTTACACTGGATTCTATTTAAGGGTAAAATGGGATAAACATCTTAAAACTATTTGCATTAGCATTATAAATCTAATCAGACCATATGTAATAGTCTTTATAATAAAACACACTGAAGATTGAAGTTTTAGCTCAAAATTCAAACAATTTTCAGAGGTTGTAAATATTTTTTAAGGCACTTTGTACACAAATTTCACAGATATGAGACATGAGCAGAAACTACAAAACTGACAGATCTTTAAAGAGAAACACTGCAGCTTTAAGTTGTTAAAATTTGCAGCTTTTTCTTTGTTAACATGTTCATATTGATACTTTTATCGTTTCTTTATGAAATCCAAGCTGTTCGTCTCTATTAGTGTTGTGAATGGAGTTTACTGGAAAGCAGAAATGGTTACGTCTTCATAAAATACACATTTTCAAAGAGAAATGAATGGAGTGTTTGTGGAAAATAAATGTAACTTTATTGTTTTAGTAGAAAAAAGGCAGTACACATTTACTAATTTTTCAGCTTAAAAGTTCACAGGTGTAGAAAAATAACCCCTCATGTCTCGTTAGTTGCACCATGAGGAAAAAAAAAAGAAAGATTTGATCCAGATTTACTTCACACTAGGATTGTGTTAATAAAACCACCTAATATAGACATACATAGGAATATTAATGTAGTGAAAAATCAGACAAAAAGCTTAAAAGATTTATTTTTAATCAAATTAAATCCCTTTGGATCCCTTCGTCTTTAAATTACCACCAAGCCGAAGTCCTTTTAAAAAGCACACCTTAAAAATATGAATCTTAATCAAACATCGCAAAACGAACTTCAAATGAAACGAAATCGATTTCAAGGTGAAGATTATCACATTTGCTTATTTCAGAAAACTCAAGAGCAGACTTTCAAATGCTACAAGCACAAATAATTGCAGTTGTGGAATAATTTATTGGCACCTCAGGTAAAAATGCCAAAAACTACAGAATAACCTGTCAAACAACCATTTTTAATTTGAACACATTTATTACAGGGTGCATCTATTAAGATAATTCACTTCTGACACAATCCCTATAAAATAAATGTATTTTTCTAATTAACGCTTTAATTGTTGACATGAGATCATCTGAACTCCCAATCAGAAAACCAACACTTCCTGTTTCCCTGGGGAATAAATACAGTGTAACACAGAAGTTGATTTCATCGAGCCACTTCCCCCATGCATAACAATCAAGTGGGTCAAAGAAGTGAAAAGAAACTAAATAAAACAACTAACTCCCTCTGAAACTCATCATTAGAAAAATGAAGAGTAGCACCATTTTGGGATCATCAACAACTGTAAAACTGCTATTTTTCTCAAAATAATTATATCCTAATTTAATTTATTTGTGATTGAACACATGTATTTAAATTAAAGGTTGTATTTTTCTAGTTTATAGGAGTAATATTACTCTACTGAAAGTAAACTGCCAAGAAATATAATTTGTTTTGCTAATGATGGAAACATTTTGTTGGCCTGCATCTTCAGCTCAGTCAACTTTTTATAATTTTTTTGTACTGCATTACAGAGAGATTGTTAGACTTGCTGCTAAATACTTAAAGCACATGAGGTTGAAGAATCTTGTTTTGCATTTGGAGCTAAAATCCGTCTGCTACTGTTGTCACATGAAAACCTGTTGTTGACCCTGAGATTACTATTTGATATAGCAGTACCAAATAAACATGCATTTATGTTTATAATGATTAAAATGGCTAAACTTTATGAACTTCAAACCAACATCAATACTGCATTTTACAAATGTTACAAACTAATCTTGAGCTACATTGAAATTTAGGATATTAAAGTTCAGCGACAAGGTCTTAAATTTCAACAGGGTTTACAAAACTGAATAACAAACAAATAGTAAAGGATTTAACCGTGAATGAGGAGAAAACAAACATTTGAAGGAATCATCAACAAAACTCCTGACAGATGTATGTAAAGTCTTTGGTTTCTATGTTTATACATGAGACAAAATGGAAATACAAACAGTTTACGAAAGGGGAAGAAAAAAGAAAGGTGAATTGTATATTTGGTTTACTGAACACGCAGTCAGTCAGCTGGAGTCACTGTTTGCGTTTACTTATCTGGCATACACTTATACCATTTGGAAATCCGGCCCCGTTTAACATTTGAGTTGCAAGTCAGCTGCTCCTTCACATCGTCAGGCTGCTGGTTCCACTCATGCTGGGTGTCTGAGACATGATTCATGTACAGCCAGGTAATGAACACCCCAAAAAGCTAGACACAGACAGAGAGAGGCAGTTGGAAGTCAGCGTAATTAATGCGTTCAAGTCTGGAATTAATTCGTCACTTTCTGTAATTTAGTCTTGCAAAGAAATCAGAAGTCCTTTGTTTTCGATTAGTAGTCTGAAAGTTTAAGCGTTTGTTCAAGTGCATCTCAATAACATTGGGTCAATAAGAAGTTAGGCAGTGGGCTGGGCTTCGCTGGGGTTGCTAGGTAACCGGCTGGGCTTCTCTGGGGTTGCTAGGTAACCGGCTGGGCTTCCCTGGGGTTGCTAGGTAACGGGTAGTGCCTGCTGATTTGTGACGCTACATTTCAGAGGTTTTTGAAACAGGTAATTTTCAGACACCAAAAAACATTAACTTGCTGCCATAAATGAGCTGGGTGGATGTTTTTTAAGTGCTTGGTATGTTTTTTGTTCCCGAAGCAATAGAGACCCAAATGAAAGCAGAAAAACTTGAAAAATGTGAATTTTGCATAATTATTCCCCTTCAAATATGTGTGCTGTTTGGTAACATTTTCTAAGTTATCATCAAGTACAGTCATATTGTGTTGTTCTACTTCAACACATAGAATAGGTGTTAAACCACTGACCAATAACTTCACTTCTTGGATCTTTCCACAGAAAAACAACATTCAATTAAAGCTACAGCCATTGTTGATTTGTTTGTTTAGTTTATTTAACAGGGATACAAAAGATGTTTTGAACCAGACTGTGCTCAATCCATTATTATTATTTTTTATCTGTGGGGTTGAACAGAATTGTATAGAATTGAACACAAAATGTGTCGTCCTTATATACACAGTCACATTACTGTGTTTAGATGAAATTTGCATTGGTATTAACACATCTGTTTGAAGATTGTTTAATTTTCCTGCCTATACCAAAACCTTTTTTTTAAGCATGCCCTTGTCTTTGACATTTCAGGTTGCCAGGGTAGATTTGCTCTAAAAATGATATCTGGAGATGGTATCCTAATTGCTTGGCTGACTATTAAATCCACACTGCATGCAGCATCAAAGTGGGATGGCAGCCTTGATGTAATAATAACCTGTGTCTGTATGGCCTTAAGCCATTTGGACTATGTGTGTGTGTCTGGGTGAGCATATATGTAGAAATAATTGTGTTGAATGTGAACAATACAGTTCTTAAAGCTGTGGAAGGAAAGAACAAAGAACAGGCGGCCTCGACTCCAAAAGGCTGCAGCACCGCAGGAAGAGAGACAAAAGGCAGCGCTTAAGGCCAGCCATGCGCCCCCACACAGGTAGAGCTTCAATAAACTAAAGTGCAGCAAAGACCCAAAACATGAGATGAAGAGGCGGGGACTCAATCCCCCAAACATCCCCAGCAACAAGCAGGGGAGGCACCTCAGCAGAGTCAGACTAACCTCCTCCATGATGTTCTGCACTGGCACAGTAATTCATGCAAAGGAGCCCAGTACTGAGTGAAAAAGATGTACATTTCTGTACTGCATAGGGATCCAAAGAATATATTTCTAGAATTTCACTGAGTTTGCATATCTTGTCTATTGACCCTTTGCACATTCTTCAGAACTTTAGCATCAAAACAACCTAAGCCTGTCAAAAAACAGACACCTGTAGCCTAATATACTTTAAAAATTGTCAGTCGGCTGCACAGAAACGGATGAAAACCAAACTTGACTTTTTATTGTATAACTTTTAATGAGGAAAAATACAGAAGCAATGGATGGCAGCTGTCAATCATAATGACCTCGGTGTAATAGCAGATCTGCAGAGAACACTTTTTACAAGGCAAGAAGATTAACTTTCAAATACTTTATAAGTAATTATGATTACAAAGATATCAAATATTGCATTATGGAAATTATCGAAGTGGACGTCCGCCAGACATGTCCGCGCAAGAATAAATGTTTATGACAGCGTACTCGGTGTCGCACATTAAACCACCGGGTGGAAACAGAGTTCACATCAAACTGGTTTTCATGTGACACCGAGCTGATAAGTTTGAGAATAAGGGTTTTATGAGTTCATGTTGTTTCAAAGTTGACATCAACATAACAGTCAACATAAAGTTGTCACGGGAACATGATAGATACGTAAGCGAAAATGCTTAACAGCAACAGGGTTCATATACTCACGCAAATATTGACATGGTGAATTATGCAGAATTATAAGAACAAAAAACAAGACATCATCCCAGACTTTTTTTTATCAGCAGTGGAGCAGAGAGGTGGTCCGACAAGTTGAGTCTGACTCTTTTTTCCTCGAACAACGGCAAGGATGATCGGATATGTGCTCATTTTCGATTGCTGCACAAATTATTACACTGATCACAATTGTGCTTTAGGAACATATTAAATAAAGCTTATTGACTGGAGCCCTGATTACAGCTAAAGCCAGCGAAGCCTCTCTCTGCGATTTCAGTTGCTCTGTTGAACACTCTTGTTCTTCACTTCTGACATCTGTCTTGAATGATTAAGTGAGGTAGTTGCAAAGGGTCAATAGGTACTTCCACAGAGTGAAAGAAGCATATTGTGAAACATTTCAGCATGCTGCTGAACATCAGCAAACAAAGAGCAAATAAATAATAGACTAGATGCGTTTCATTTATTTACTAAACACTTTGCATCTGTGCTCATACAGTTTTTATTTAATTGCATAATAATTGTGTTGTGGTGCTCTGTCCCGTGCCTGCAGTCTATGCTATTATATAGCTTAGCTTGGTGTCGTATCATAAGTGTTTCATATCTGTCAATAATTATTGATCTTTTTTTTTTTTTGCTTTAAATTTCTGAAATACTCCCAAACTTTTCTGTTTTATCTACAATTTCCTTCTGAGCTGTTGTACTCATTTTGCTCCGAACTGTTTATTTTATTACTTTTAAGCAGTTATGAGAAACAGTGGCAAAACCTTAAGCTGCTGCTGTGCCGGTTACTCAAAAGGTTGTTGCTAGGTAACCATAGAACGAGTGAGTTGCTAGGTAACCAAACAGTGAGTTAGTTGGCAGCTGGCCAGGAGAGGTTGAGCGGCTAAAGCTTTTCCTCTGCCAACAACCCCCAGAATGCTTTGCATTTGTGGATCAGAGTTCAGTGAAATTATTGAACATTCTATCAGACATTATCTATTGATATTGATCACATGTCTATTGTGATATATATTGTTACTGAGCTATTATGAATATTTAAAATGTCTTCAAGCTTTCTGAAATTTGAGAGGGTGTATTCACATTGTTATGCCATCGTCATCATTTGAAAATTGTCTCAAAATGACAATATTATTGTTTATCATAATTTCTGGGGCAATTTATCATCCAGTACCATCCAGTTATTTTGACAGGCCAGCACAGAAACTCTATTTTGCTCCTGGAAAGAACAAACCATCAACAACGAATCATAATCAGGGCTAAAAATTAACTTCTTTATGATTTAGTTGCTTTTGTAGGAATGTGTCAAATGCTCAATACGTCATGTTGCATCTGCTGCAAATTTCCTCTGAACAATACACTTGATTGCATTGGGTCTTGTCACTTGGAATAGAAATGAAATGAGGAAAATGAAAGTCTTCTAAGTGACGGAACAGATTAATCTGTTTTGCTCCACCTGAACATAAATAACGGTAATGAGAAGAACCCATTACGTGATATCAATGACTGCCAGGCGGCATTTGCTCCACATCGCAGAAGCAGCGTGGTGACAACCAACAAGCTTCTTACAGTCGCAGCCGATCAATATTCATGTATTCATAGCTGTCA
Source organism: Alfaro cultratus (assembly GCA_903066825.1). Classification (NCBI taxonomy): domain Eukaryota; kingdom Metazoa; phylum Chordata; class Actinopteri; order Cyprinodontiformes; family Poeciliidae; genus Alfaro; species Alfaro cultratus. The sequence continues at coordinate 37,885 of CAEFZX010022197.1, read as the reverse complement.
AAGGGGATCATATCTAAATGCATTGTGTAACTTTCAAGAAGATGTACAAGGGTAGAAATGTCAGGAACAAAAAAGGGATTCCATGAATCTTACATCCAAACTGTAGAAGACAGATATTTAATGGAGAGTGGGTTAGTAAGTGTCTGTCGCTCTAGAATGTTGTTCTGACAACATAATACAGTATATATGGAAATGCACAGAAAATGTAAGTGAAATGAAGCAGCATTTTGTTACAACTGCCCTTCTGTTTCTCTCACCGCTGATGAAGTGAAGCCGTCGCATGTTCAGGGGAAACGAGGGAATGTATTTTCTGACGTTTAGTCATCAGATTTGCATCTCAGGCTGGAAAATGCAGACAAATGTTTGATCCTAGATGTGTTTCTGAGTCACAGCTGTGTTGAATTTAAGCTACTTTCTTAAAATGCCTCCTCCTCGTCTCATTGTGATTTGTGAAGAGGCTGGGACAGCATGAGGCGTGGGAGGGCGTTTGACGCTACACATTTTTACACCACTTGGGTCGACAAGAGCCAGAGAGCTCAAACTATTGGTGGATGTAAAGGTAAACAAAACGATATAAACTTTATGTGTTAAAGTATTGCTTTACAAATAAAAATCAGAAAAATGTAGAATGCATGTAGTTTTGCATGCCATCATTCTCACCTTTGTGGAAGACTGGAAATTATTGAATAATGAGACCAAAGCTGAACATTTCCTGTCTAAATACAACATGCCGTCTGTAAAGAAAAATACAGTGAAACGTGGTGGTGGCAGCATTATGGTGTGGGGAGAGTTTTAGACGTTTCATTTTGTTTTAATGCATCATCATCATCAGATTTTATGCTGAATACATTTTAAAATAACCGGTTTAATGTTTTTTATTGAAACTACTACAATATGAGGTATTTCAGTGATGTCAAACATGCATCAAAAAAGCTTTAAAAAGTATCAAAAAGTTTTTCTTTACTCATTTTAATTTTTTAAAATTTATACAGTGATATAAATTTAAAAGTATTCATATTTAATGATGTTGATAAATGTCTTGCAGTTTATGAAAATTTGAAATTCACATACTCAAAAAATTAATGGGCTTTGTTTCAAACAGACTGCTGTTATCCTACCCCACTTTTTCCTTCCACTCAACTTTCCAGTATGATTCTTGCAAAGAGCACCCTGAACAAACAACTTGTTAAAAAATGATTTTATATCTTTATATACAAATCAGTTTTATGTGAGATATGAAAATATTAAAAATCAGCTGTGCGCTGAGCAGTGCATGTTTTACCTGAGGCAGGAGGATAACCAACAATAGTATAGCCATCTTTGTATAGTTGTCCTCCATCCAGTGCATGAACGCATATGTGCAGCCTCTTACGTGGATAACTTTCATCGCATCTGACCGCTATAACATAGAAAAAAACAAAAACTATAAGCTTCTGTATTTATAAAGAAGATAAATGTCAAAACAAACACCTTTGTTTTCTGTCTTACAGAACATAGAACTTCATTGATTTTGCCTTAATAGCTGTTGTTCCAACTTATACTAAGCTTTGGAGGGATTTATGAGTTGCTGAAAGCACAGCAGAGGTTACGGGGTTATATCCAGCTACCATGGAGACAGGACTTTTAAGCTATTTGCCTTTAATTGGCACTTTAATGAGTCTGCTTGGTATGTCCAACAAGAGAACAGAAAACAAGATAATGAATTGGAGGAACTTTACATAAAAGAATTTTACATTTATGTTGATATTTCTATGATCTCTTACCGTTTTATTAAAGACGTTGTGCCCACACAGAGTGTTAACCACTTCATTAGGCTGGTGAGATGAGAAGAAGACAGAAATAAATATATATGCATTTCCTTCATAAAATGTAAATTGGACGAGCCAAAAAAACTTTCTGCAGAAGTTTCTTTTCACATTTATAAAAAATTAAGAGTTCAATTGCTGATGACTTGAATAGTTTTCCTGCCTCTCTCAAACTCAGCTAACAGATTAGGAAGATAAATTGGTTGGTTACAATGTTTTATGCTCACCTGGGTCGTAATACAGCAGGTATACGGGACTCCACAGGCCAGCGGTCCACGTCCAGGACATTTGTGATATATGTTGACTTGCCAGTCTTGAAAATCTTGACCACCGCAACACGTAAACTGGCAGAGACAAGAAAAGTGGCAGAAATTAGAGGAGGAAAGGTGCGAGGAAAAGCAAGAGGGAGAGAGCAGGGTTTCCAAAATAAAAAGGAAAGAAAAAAGGTGATCTAAACAGTTTGGAAAACAGCATTAATTTCTGCTGGGCTGACAAAATACCTGCAACATTTCAGGATGAAATGAGCAATTAACAAAGATTTACATATAAATGAGTGAATGTGCTTCTCTGTGCATCTGCACAGATGTTTGAATAGCTGGGCGATACGTTATATATTGTAGATAATTGTAGCTCAATTTAGCAAGTCAATCACTCACTGTTCTCACATCCAGCGAGAGATTTAATTACAACAATTCTACATAGAGCAAATAGCAGTTCACTGCATAAACCTCCCATCATGCATTATATCCTGAATGAATATGAAAACAAAATAAATGAAGCTTTCAGTTTGTCTTCTCACCAAAAATACAAAATCAACATTTTATGATCTTTGCTCCACATTCAGCTAACATGCGACAGGAACAAAATGAATGGTATGTGGAATCCAGCTGCAATTTGGTTCACAGAAATAAACACCACCTCAGGATTCCCATTATTGCTGCTTCTTTTTAGGTGTTGCTTGTAAAACCCCTGGGAAAAACAAAACATTACTTCACAAGGAAAATAAATGAGTTCCAATAAGAAACTTAAGGGAGGTAATTGCCTTGACCAAAGAGTTAGCCATTTGTTTGCTGGACTGTTATCAGGTGTGATAGAAAGTATTGGTTTTTATCTTGAAAGCCAATATGTCTCAAGGTGAAACGTGGCGCTAAAGGAAATGCAAAGTATTCAGATCTGTTTAGCTTTTCCAAGGTTTGGCATTTAACTATAAACTCGAAAGTATTTTACTGAGGTTCTCTTTGATATATGAAAACAAAGTAGCACATGAATATTAAAGAACGAAAAAGAATATTTATTTTTCTCTAAATAAAATGCTAAAATAAGAGTGGAATGCATATGCATTTCACCCCCTTTTACTTGATACCCCTAAAATAAAATGCAGTCCTAACCGGATCACATCCTTCATTCGATGGCGTATTATGGCCACTCTAAGAAAAACATTTAATAAAATTACGACTATAAAGTCATAAAATTATGTCAAAGTATTGCAAGAATTAAGTCGTACGAGAATAAAGTCAAAATAATATGAGAATATAATTGCAGCATTATGACTTTATTCTTATATTATTTTGACTTTATTCTCTGAATATTATTTTTTCTTAGTATGGTTCTAACACTCTGTTGTACCTTCACAAGTCATCCGAAGAGTAAATATTAAATTAAAAATTAGCATTGCAAGTTTTGAAAATCACACAGAGCACAGTTCAGTTCATCTGATTATGAAAAAAGCATGGCACAACTGAAAATCTACAGAGACATGTATATGTTTATCACATTTAGTGGCATTTATTTATATGAAAATAAGTACATAAATAAAGCCTTCTTGAACATTTTTCATTATTCATCTTCAAAGTCTCACATTAACCAAGTATGCTTAAAAAGAAAAAATATGGGGACAGATAAACACTTTAAGCCAATCTGAGATGCAACCAATATGGTTGCCTTCTCACAGAACTTTCTGTCCTTGACATTCAGAGATAAGCTAACATTACTTGGATACTAAACCTGTGGAAAAGGAACAGTTTTCTAGTAGTTCAACAGTGTCAAATGCTGGCACTCCAGTCATTTCATTGAGCTAAACCCGTCTCTCTTTATGAATTCCTTTCCAAACTTCAGTCTTGGAGTGTAAACACGAATGGAAACGCCTGAGAGCCATTAGCTCAGCTTGCCATGCAATTACAGAACCAAATATTTCACTGAAGAAGAAAACTGCAGACATTTAACGAGACGAGATGTAAAGAGATATGATGAATAAATGTAAGGAGACACTCCGCCAGTCATTGCAACTGGTGTACAGATATGAAGCCTGAATGCTGGGATGTTTCTCCCACTACTCGCAAAGTTATTTATTTCTGATTGGCTTGAGACTAAAAAACAACAACAAAAGGGGAGAATAAAACAATCATGGTTTTCTCTTTTTTAAACCAAGAATTACAAATCAGTTTTTTAATTGCTATAAGTAGGGTTGGGCAATAATAAAACATATTGCGATAGACACACTATCTGATCAATACACATCTGACAAAATGTTCAATAATTTAACTGAACTTCGATCTAGAACTGCACGGCATTCTGTGGGATATAGAGAAAAGACTTTAGCCGCTCAACCTCTCACAACCAGGTAAGCATGTTTGGTGGAACCAACTAACTCACTCGCTCTCTGGTTACCTAGCAACTCACTCACTCTTTGGTTGCTTAGTAACAACCTGTTGAGTAACATTTGAAGTAGCAATTTAAGATTGTACCTCATAACTGCTTAAAAATAAACTGTGGAATGAAAACTGTGGACAAAACAAGTTCAGCAGTATTTCAGATATTTAAAAACAAAAAAACAAAACAGATTAGTAACTAACAATATCAAACGCTTATATACTGATACATTTCTCAGCTATATCGTCCAGTCCTACTACAGATATATGTAGAAATGTTATGCGCATTAGAAGTGATTATAAGACTAAAAAGCATCTGGACTCAACTGATGTGACTAATTGTTCATGTTTCAATCAAATCTCACAGCAGTGTCCTTTAACAATGTCTGGCTCGACTGGAGCTACAGATTAACCTTTTCTCTGTGCGATCTTTTTCCTTTTTATCTTTCTTATTACAAGCAGAACAATTAGAGGTTGATTACTAAGAAAAACTTGTTTGGTCTCCAAACAATTAAATAATTTGCATACAGGTTGGCGGAGGACTGATGACCTCTGTTCACTGTCAGAGTGGAAACATGGGGGATCCTGTCCCCGGCATTTATTATTACATGGCACCCATGTAGCTGAATTATGACTGTGTAGGATTAGAGGCTGAAGACTGGACTAAAATCATATTTCCTGCTCTGCTGGAGGATGATATCCCCAGTGGAGAGATATTTTTGACAATCTTTTACATGTTTATTCTAATATTTCTAAAGATATCAAATAATTCAATTACACACAACGAGTTTAACTTCCAACTTATTGATCACTAGCTGCTGTAGTTGTTTCTACATCAGTTAGGAACTATCATTAACAGCAGCAAAAAAAGGACAAATCTGTCAGAACAATAAATTGATTCCTAATTTTCTGGTCCATAAAACTGACAGGTTGTATGAAGATGATGGTTTATTTTTCCAATAAAAAATGTGGCCACTTCTCACATTGTGAAAAGCAAAAATCCTGTGACCAAAACACCAAGAATCAGAAAGGTAATATTAAGAGAAACATGAACCAACAACAAAGAAATACTATTAAAGTCTTCCCCAACACATCAGCAGAGCTATGTCCTGATCATCTTCATGCTAACCTGCACTGATGCAGCAATTCCTGCAAAAAAGAGCCCCAACTAAGTACTAAGTGGATATAACTTGTATTATCTTCGATGTACCCGTTTAACAGTCTTGTAAAACTTTTAAGTTTACTGCGATTCCTGACATTTTTCAAGACGTTTCCAATAGCTGAGAGAGTCATCAAGAGTTCATCATCACTCGATATATATGAATCTATGTAATAAATTGGTCTAATTTTATTCACATTACTGAGCCATATAAAACATTACTTACCAGTATTTTAAGTTCCCCTATAAGTCATTCAGCACATAAGATGATTATGTCTGTTTGAGGTTTTGTTCTGACTTTTTGAGTTTAGTTCATTGAGGTGACCTCCTTTAATTTGCTTGCCTATTTAAGTGTTTCATACTTTTGGGGTAAATAAAAACCCACTTTTTGAAGTAAACATCTGTGTCCTCCATGTTGTACTGCTTGGTCACTAACATGTAGAAATACCATCATAGTAGGTCAATCTTAGAGATCATAAAGTTGATCTAGATTGCTAAATAATTCTCCTTCTGAAAGCAATGTAAAAGCTTTAGATTGCCAGTGCAAAGTAAAATATTATTTATCTATGTCTTGAGTGTAAGTTACTGATAATACACTGGTCTATACATGAAGCTCAATGGCTAAAACATTTGCACCATTTCAGCTCTCAGTCATTAAAGTGACCTAAAAAGTAAGCTGCAGATAACTTTAGCACCTAAATGTTTGTCTTTTTCACATAACCAAATGAATCCATAAACTGATTTTTATTTCACAGGTAAACTTAATTTAGTGTTTATGGATTTTGTGACATGAAAGTGTGAAGGTCATAGGAAGTAAATAGGAACTTTACAAGAGCAGCGGCAACAAATATTGGATATTTTATAAACAGAGATGCTAATAAAACTAAAATAACCGAGAAAAACTGCAAAAAACTTTCCAGTTGTTATTGTTCATATTGATGCTCTGGGGTTAACACAGCCAGCTGCTGCAGGGAACTCAGGAAGTTAAAAAAGCAGCCATTTAAAACTCATGAGATGAGCCATTGTTTCATAAAATGCAGTTAAACATTAGCCAGAAAACTACTGTGTGAGCACTGGTTTTTAATGTTTTTGTTGTGGTAGATGTTGCTTCAATAGTGGTGAATTACAGCCACCAAACCAAAAATGCTCATTTGGCGTTGACTGATTCCATGCAGAGTTGAAGTTAATGAAGCAAATAATAACCCCACAGTTTTGTTATACTTTATAAATGTTTTGCAACATTTTATTTTCTTGCATATCTGGTGCTAAATATTCTACCACTGATTAACTAGCAGCTTGGATGCAAATGCTTGGGGCTATTTAACAACATCAGACATTAACAATGAGTGCCTGTAATACAAGCAATTGTTGCCCTACTTTTTCTACAGCATATTTCATAGAAAAGCGCATAAATGATGTGTATCATTGAGCAACAGTGGAAGTAAATGAGCAGCAACTATGTCCACTTAAAAGAAGTTTCTCATTTATAAATTATGGGCAGAAAATGCATCAATACAGCTGTTAAATTTGCACTTTAGGGAAGTTCTTCTAAAACGTTGTCAGTCATCTTACCAGATGTCACATCTGTTGCAGCCCACAGCAATTACAGGGGAAGAAGAGCAACAAGAATAAAAGGGTCTCAACAGTGCAGCTGCATTATATGATTAGATAAATAGGGAAGCTCTTCAAATTAATTTCATAATCATGTCTAAAGAACAAGGAATGCTCACAGTAATAGAAATCAAGTTGGAAGAAGACGTATTCGAAAACTGCATGTATGCAGGTACATCCTAAAATTATAGAATAATAATGTAAATATCTTTTTCATTAATTTCAGAAAGTGAAACTTCTATATCAAATAGATTCATTACACATAGTAAAAATATTTATTATTTCTTGTTATGTTAATGATTATGGTCCATAGATAATAAAAAGCACAAATTGCTGCTTTTTAAAGTTCATATTTCTGGATTGAAGCTGTGCAGACATTAACTGCAAATTAAGCACAAAATCTTGCTGCGATCTCTGAGGAGTATAGATCTATAATTCAATGAAAAAACAGCTCTTGTCAAAACAAAGGATCTTCAGCAGAGGATCTATAGCAACAAACCGCGACTAAACCATCACATCGAATGACTCACCCATGGCTGCAGGCGGTATTAAACCCACTTCCTGTCTGATAGATGGGTAAAATATAGTCTTACGATATTAGATATTAGACACAAACGTTCAATAAGACTGATGAGGCGACTGATTTGTTGCTGTGTGGTTGTGAAATCTTCTTGAAATACTCTTAACCCCACGATTTGTCTCCGTATAGATGACTCATGAATTTTCAGATGCTGATTATTACATCAAAAATGTACCAAAGAAGAGAGAAGGTATTGGATGATCGTGTTTTGAGATCATCCAAAGATTTCCACAAAAACATAAAGAAAACAACACACAAAAATAGAGCAATAAAAAAAACAGGCTCCAATTTGTTCAGGGTTAAAAGGATTCGACTCCAAAGCCTTAAAAATACCTTTATGAGATCTGATAAGCCTGTTACAGGTGATGGGAGAATCTAATAAGGTTTAAGTTCAACAACCTTTTGTGGTGAAACACATCAAGTTCTGCTGTAAAACCTAACCACATTAAATGACCAGGATTTCTCATCAACAGAGGCTTTTCTTTCCAAGTGGGTTGTAAGAAGTTAAGAGATGGCAAAACTGGGATTTATTAGGCTCTCGGTGTGAAAGATTAGTTTTGGGACCAAATAAAAGAATAAGGTAAAGTTTGGTCTCCTATCTACAGACTTAGAGATTGAGATTCATTGAAATAAAACAAACAAAAAAGAAAAAACCTTCAATCCAGAAATCTAGAGAAATATCTGTATTTTTATGGTTAAAATGTGTTTAAAACCAAATGTTTTAAGAAAATTTGTTAAAAAGGAAAGAAATAGTAATAATCACTCATTTCAAACTAATCAGACTTATTTCTTTAAATCTATAACATCTATTCCTTGACTAATTAATAATAAAAAAAAAAGATAACACCAATTACAATTTACAACAGATTAAAGCAGGTTTTTATGAGAAGTATTGGAGGTGAAAAACCATGTAAACTGATAAGAACCAACATTTCTAAAAAGTTATTAAATTCTCTTTCTATAGACAGAGTTTTTGTGGTTTACGGTTAAGTCAGGAGTGTCCAAAGTGTGGCTCGGGGGCCATTTGTGGCCCTTGAAATTATTTTGTTCGGCCTTGGACCACATGTCAAGAATGCTAAAAAATAAAAGAATGCCAACAAAATAAGAAAAATAATTGGGAAATTGTTTGTTTTTGTTTTAATAATATACAGATTTTATATTAAAATTTGTTTATTGTTGAGTAGGTAAAAAAAAACAAAAACACTTTAATCTCAGAATTCTGACTTTAATCTCAGAATTCTGACATTAACGTCAGAATTTTGACTTTAAAGTCAGAATTTTAAATTTTTTTTCTTCGGTGGCCCTAATCCTCTTCCGTAGACATCTACGGTAGTCTGAGATGGAACTGTTCAACTTCAGCACCACGTTAAGAGGTGAAGTTAAAGGTTGCAAAAGTAGCAACTCCGAATACCATAAAAACATAGAAGTGGCTATTAGAGGAGAAAAAGGATTGTGACAACAGAAAGGTGATGGGATAATAGCACCCATTAGTTTCTTTCAAAGCTATGTTTCACCGTCAAAGACTTGGAGACTATTTTACAAGTAAAATGAAAACCCAAAAGAACTGGCTTGTCACTGGATATCCTGTAAAATTTTTATTTTAAAGAAGAAACATTTTCTATAACCCAACAGTTTAAAAGAAGAATGTTTTAGACATTTTGTCCGAAAGCTGTTTTCTTCAACAGAAACAGGCTGGTTATTATGTTTTACAGGCAACAGTAACATATCAGATTCAAGCATCTGACAAACTGCTAGAGAACATAAACAGAATAACAAGTTGATTTTTATTTGAGGTTGCTTCATCAGCAAATGTATTTTTAGAAAACGTCCAACTAAATAGACTACAAATCACAGATAATAAAATAACAAAATAAATGACAGACGTCTGACTGTAAGCTGTACTGTTTTCTACCTTGTAGTGTTGGTTGGCAAATTGAAAAGGATGTAAAGTTGGACTAGAAATGAGGAAATAAACATTTTGTGGAGCATCTTTGAAGTAGGCATTTTTCTGCTTACATCGCCTAGGGAAAAAATAATAATACTTCTGATTTTGACCTGCCAATAACTGATAAGAGTCGATCATAAAAAATGTGGTTGGTTCTGACCTTTGGTCAACTGAGTGGTGTATTAATTAAAATAGAAACACAAAAAAACATGAATTGTTCTCCAGTGTAGTCATTTTAAAGGTGACCTACTAGACTTTCTTGAACAAGTTTATTATATGTCTATGGGCTAAACAAAACATGTTAATTACACTTTTTGCACATAATTACTGTTAGATAATGAGATTTTAGTCTGCTCAGTTCTATCTATTTTAAAAGAGCTATTTTAGGGTCTCTTGTCACTTTAAATCCAAATAAACTGTTAGAACTTTTTTTGAAGCACTTTTTTTAGAAGCAGTAGAAACCCACATGGAAGTTAATTTTACGTGATACGTCCCCTTTAAATTAGTGAAGTATCATTCCATTTGCAGACAAACTTCTCTGTCCGGGCCTTTAATCTCATAGTCAAGTGTTTACAGCAATGCAGTCGATACCAACAGGTTGCCTTGCAGCTGTTGTTTTATCTGGAGCAGCTATCTGCAGTTTTTCTCCCCTAAAGCCAGGGACACTGCCAATCAAACTTAAAAATAAGCCTGGTTATTAATGGTGACAAAGAAGCGGAGGTATTCGCTGAGCGTGGTCCTCCTTCCGACGGCATTAAAGGTCAGCGTGATGACTCAGGTGTAAGAAGCTGTGAGCATGGAGGAAAAGCCAAACGTCACCCCCTTTGTCGTATCAAACACCATTCAGAGAAATGCCGTGCTGGTTCATGAATATTTTGTTCCCTTAAATCAAAGGAATTTGTTTGGTTTTTAATTGCACAGGTTTTTAGGCTAATTTATCTCAATAAAAATCTGGGTTGGAGGCGTTTGAATGCTAATTTAATCAAGGCCCAGGTGCAGGTCACGACTTAATTCCCTTAGTTACCCGACTGAAGGGGCATTTGTCTTGTCTGTACCAATCAGTGGGGCTTGTTGCTGACCACTTGCTTCAATGTGCCGTCTCCAGGCGCTGCAGCTTTGTGCGCTTTATAAAAGCTAATAATAAAAAAAAAAGAAAAAAGAGAGCTACAGCTTCAGGCTGTGAACACGGCTCTGAGAGCAGGTGCACAGCAGCAGTGCTACACAGTTTGGACCATTTTTCTTCTTTTTTTTTAAACACAGAACATGCTGCGGACATTTAAGTACATCAGTGATCCTGCTTTTAGTAATAAATCTGCACTTTTCCGGTCATGAGAAATAGGTTTGTACTGTGTGCTGCAGGAGAGTTCAACACGTTATACAAAAGAGATCACTTGCTTTATTTACTCTGATTACTAATATACATTGGGTAGCAATAAAGGGTGTGCATAAGACTGACATAACACTGCCGTAAACATGGAGGTAAGGTAAGGTTATTTTATTTATGTAGCACATTTTCAGCAACAAGGCAGTTCAAAGTGCTTTATATAAATTAGAAGGAAATACAAACAAAACAACAAAATCAAAAGAAGGACAAAAAGGTAAGGTAACAAAAAAAAGATAATACTACACAATTTGAACTAATAGGAGTTTCTCTAGATCAGAACTTTGTTCTTGATTAGTAATATAAATAAGAATAAGAGTTATTTTTTTCTTTCAGGTCGTTTGCCGTTCACACTGGAGATCACTTCCAGGTCGCATATATTTGGAAGTGTGAAGGGCAAAAAAAATCCGATTTGATAGAAAATCACTTCAGGCTGCAGTCTTAACGTAGGACGAATATTATAAATGTGAGGTTTGTCAAAATGTGTTAATTTATTCTTTGAATCTATATTGTTTAGTCAACAAGTTGTTTCTCCAGACATTTATTGGTGCTTTAAGTTCTGTTAAGTTCTGTCTCTTGGCAGTTGGTGGTTACCGTAGTAACCGGTAACTGACAGACCCTCCCCCTTTTGTCTGTTGCTGTTTGTAACTGTGGGGCAGAAGCTGCTGGACTGTTAACCACCATCTTGATTTCCTCTTATGTTAGAATAAATACAGTAAACCTGAATGTGCCTGTCGTGAAGTAGACCTACTGGACCTGAGACGAACATAGGAAGGTTACAGATGTTGTGTATGACTGCGTTAAGGTCAGTCTTATCCACACTCCTTCAAATAAAACGTTACCATACATTGTGTTTTCTCAAATGTTAGCAAAGCCATCATCTTACCCTCTTCTGGACAAAGTCCAAGATGTTTTTGAAGTCTAGATCATCGTAGTAGTTTTTTATGCCGTTACTGATGTTTTTGTTCACCAAGTCTAGAGTCTATAAGAAAGAAGAAAGAAAAAGCGGTTAGGATTTGTTAATAAGGTGGACGGCTTCAGGTCTTTGACGCAGCCGATCTGCAGTCGGAGTAACCAAATGCAGATTAGTGAAGGTGACTGATCTCCCCCGGCTGGAATATTAAAGCACAACACTTTGACCGCTCACATCTGTCAGTCGCAATCTGGTGCAGATGATGAAGTCTGAAGTGGTTGCATTAACACAGCAAGAGTGGAAAATGTTTAACTTTAGACTCTGGACTGTCATGATCACAGAAGAGTTTCTGGTGATACACAAACAATTAGGCTCTAATTTTCATCTGAGCCGGTCCTCACAAATGCATTTCACATTAGGAGATTCTCTCCAGAAAACATTCGCTCAGTTAGAAATATTACGGCGATATCTCTACAGGAAGGTTACATTCACTCAAAAACACTTTGGTGCATTTTATATGAAAAAATAAAAGCGCTAACTATAGTCTCAGTGTGCAGTGCTTGCTGCCTTAGAGCATTGAAATTATTCCACTGAGGTCTTTATTTTTGACAGCAAATGTAGAGAAATTTACATCTATATAACCAGGAAATGACAGAAGTCTGGCTTCTCTAATGCACTACTGCATTATTTTAATCCCAAATTAAATAATAAATCAAAACAATGTAGGAGGAAATGCTGGTTTTTATATAAAAAATTGCCATTGACTGACGTATAGCTTTTCCTTGAAATAACTGAAAAGGCGATGCTTGGTGAAAGTACTTAAAAGTAGAATTAAAAACTGGTGATGATTATCATTTTCGGTTGGTTTTTAACCTTTCCCCATACACAAAACAAGACAAAACTAGTACAGAAATAGATAAACAATATTTAACAAATCAAAAATAATATAAAAAAGTGTATGTAGAAGCACAAACTTACGTAATTATGCCTTCATTTTGTTATACATAAAGCACAATCAAAATCAAAAGCAGGAACGTCTTTCCTGTATGTTATTTTGAAACATCTCTAAGGTATTCCAGATAGGTCTGAAGACAAACTCATAAAAGAAAACATCCAACCTTATTGTATTTGTTTAGGAAATTACTATCAGACATTTTTTAAATTTAAAGTTTTAACTCTCCACCTGAATCCCTCGAACTGAAGTACAATTGTTTTTAATATTCATAGTAACTTTTAGTTTTCTAAAAAATCCTTCTCTTGTAATTCATAGTAGCTTCTTTAATTTATTTGTGTTAATCTTGCAGATATACTTTATGTGAAGTCAACTTGATGTATAATGATCTGTATAGAGATCATTATATCTCTATTCAGATCTAATCTAAAAACAACAACAACCTAATTTCCTAATACCCAATCCTAAAACACATTTATACGATACATTCCTTATGCACAGAGTGAAATATTTTTCTTTTGTGATTATTGTTTTACAGGTACAGTTAGCTTCTTACAGCAGTACTGCTTGCTTTAATTTACGGCCTTGCTGACTCTTGAGTCTCATCTTCTTGTTTATAATACTCCGCAGATTAAAATACTCCACAGATTAAAATACCCCCCAGATTCTCTTTGGGGTTTAAACCAGGAGAGTTTGATGGCAGATGAAGCACAGAGAAAGCATGCTTTTACTGAATTCAGTATTGGCTCTGGTGACTGTGTGGGCAGATGCCAAGCCCAGCTGAAAAAAACAAAACACACCATAAAGCTTCACAGAAGAGGGAAGAATGAATTGCTTTGACATTTATTGACAGGCGGCTGCGCTGACTGTTGACTTGATGAAACACAGCAGCAGACATGGTTGAGATAAGTCTTCAAACTGGATCTTGAGCTACTGTGGCGTTCCTTTTTCTGGCACTTTGGTGACCGTCTGATGAATAAGTGTCCAGTCAGAAGGATTATTATCAATTATTGTAGCAACGTACAGAATTATTACAGTATTGGTTCTACATCTAAAATAAATATTTCTCAGATAAAGTTGATTGTTACAACTAATCATGGATCCTTTTAAAGGTTCCACTTTCAACATGTTGAAATGTTTTGTGTAGAAGAAAACCAACATGGCTCATATTGCCCTCTGCAGACCATAAACATCTCAGACAGTTTAGGCATTTTCTTGCTCTTATTTTCAGAGGATTGTTAATTCATGCAGCTGTTTGTTTTGTGGGCAGGAGCTTTTGTCGTTCAGATGGCAAACAAACAAAATCACTTTGCACTATTTACTTCTAGCTGGATGTATTGCTGTGACGCAATGAGACAATAAACTGAAGACGAATTATAAAATACAATAAGAAAAACAAAACGACAGGAGGATATTGCAATGGAGACAACACCACAGAGCTGCGTCAAGAACCAATGAAAAACTGATAACATGCAAATGATAATGACTTTGATTTGTTTATCATTTGCATGCTATCTGATTCTCTGATACATAACTCTCACAGGTTCATCCAGCTGTAGAAACATTTCAAATTAAAAACCTAAAACCTCAGGTAGCTCACCTGATTGCGAAACACCAGTCCCAATATTCCTCCCAGCAGCTCCAGGATCAGGCAAACTAGCAGAGTGAACATGAACTGGGACAAAACAAAGAAAGGAGAGAAATTAGTCAAAAAAATTTATAGTTCAGTGCTATCAAGCACTGAACTATACACATGTTGCAATAAACATGTTTTTATTGCAACAGGTTTACAATAAAAAAAAAACAAAAAGCCATCAGAATATGGATCTAGTTTAATTTTTACATCCTGTTTGTGGAAAAATACCATGATAAATTGTATTTCAAGGACTTCCAAGAAGGTTTTATCGACGTTTTTTCTCCATATTTGATAGAGGCAAAGTGTATTTTTCTACAGTGATCAACAATCCACCAGATGGAGCAGAAATGAACACCGTCACTTAAATTTTATTTTTTTCTCCCCCCCACCAAAGGGGGCTTTTTGTGGGCTCTAGTGTCCCTTATTTTGACAGTAGGCTGACAGGATGGGGTAAGGAGAGGGGGGAAGACATGCGGCAAATGCCGCCGGGTCCGGGAGTCAAACCCGCGATGGCCGCGTCGAGGACTCAAGGCCTCCAAATGTGGGTCGCGCTATCCCCTACGCCACCACGGCACGCCCAACACCGTCACTTCTGATTGGCAAAAATTACTTCAGAAGCAGAAATTGCAGAGTTCCCAAATCAATCTGGGTGAACTTCTAAACAGCAAAAAGGCTCAGGAGATTGGTGGAATTGTTTAAAAATTCAGAAGGACCATTAAAACACTGGTTTGGTAGAGAAAAACATTGTTTTGTATAATGAATAGACAAGATGTAGTATGTCTTAATGTGAAATATTTGACTGCCAACCTGTTCAGGATATCACTGCTTTAAAGCATCAAAATGTATTTGAGTATCTTTCACTTTGCCTATGAATAACTATCACAATTCCTTATGGAAATTATCAATAAAAATAGCAATTTAGGTAAAAAATTTACAAAGTCAGACACCACTTTTAACAGAGAAATAAATATATATAATAAATCCAATGAATTCGGCCTCAGTTCTTTATCCTCCCTTTTTTATTAAAGTAATAAAACGCAGCAGGATGCTACAGTATGCATATGGAATAAACACAACTTCTCTCAAATATACCAGAGTTCATTAACAAAATGAATTTACCTTCACAGATTTAACAATTTATTCAACCAACTCGCTGAGCTAGAAACACACAACTACTAAAACTAATGAGAAAAGGTGAAATGATCATCCTAAGCTACCATTACTGCCCAGGTACCGCATCTACTGTGATCATATTTCGACAGATAGGCGAGATCGGCTCTGCGTCAAGAGTTGTTAGCTACTGGCTAGCAACTTGATTTCCTCGAAGGCTTGCCTACGCCATGCAGGAATGATAAACAGCCTGCAAGCGTTGCACCTTCAGCTGCGGTCCAGAAACGGCTGAAAAGTTTGATCAGGGTTCGTACAAAGTTAGAAGCTGGTGGTGAAAGCAGATGCCTCTTGAATCTCTTCCTCAGCTCTATAAAATTAATAGGCCAATCGCCAACCTCCCATTTTCAAAGTGATGTAAAAGCACTTTGAAATGCCATACAAATAAAATTTGATTGATTGACAAATCGGCGGGTTAGCAATGGCTATGCGTGGTTAGCATAGCTCAATTTGGAAAGTTGGGGCATCCTTTTAGCTCTAGTTTGAGCAGCATCAGTGGTGTTCAGCTAGACTTGGTAAATCTGTATTTCTCAGAACGATCTGCCACCATGTATCTCCCTCGGTGAGGGGCCAGCCCGCATCAGAACTGGGTGAACTGGCATAGCTTTGGGTCAAAAACTCCTGCAAACCCAGAAGCAGCCTTCATCCGCCAGCGAAGATTTACACTTTCCTCTCCGAATGTCATCTTCACAATGATATCATAGAGCTTCTTCCTCTTCCTGTTTCTTGGACCAAAGTTAACGCAGCATTGTTAAATCAGTATTTAATCATACCTGCTTGTATTAATTCCTTCATGACTGGGTATCTAACACAGTTATAGAAAATGGAAGGATGAACTACTTATCAATGTTTAAATGAAAAATCTTTCTGTTCTACGAAAGCAAAAACACATTTATGAACCACTTCTTTTCTGTCTGAATAGTCACATTTCTATGTTCGTTTGGATCGTGGACGATCTAGAATCCTAAACATTGAAAGGAAATATGCTATTCTTGATTTACACTAAAATACAAACCAACATTTTATTCTGACTTAGTGTGAGAAATTTATAAAATGATACTAGCCTTTCAAAATATTTCTGAACAAAACAAAAAATAAAGTTGAGAAGTGTGGAGTATTCAGCTAAATAAAAACAAATTTTATAGCTGCGTGTTTATCTACAGACTCAAATTTTTCCAGACTAAAACTTAGTCAAACTGAAGAAAACAAAATAACAGTGGCAAAGTTTCTGAGTTATTTTTAGGGAGATTTTAATGTTTAAGAGAGTTTTCAAAAGTAATAGTTTGACAGCATTTGTTTGCCCAAATAATCAATCAATCAATCCATCAATCCATCCATCTTCTAACACCCTTGTCCCTAGTAGGGTCTCCAGCTAACGTTCCGGGCGAGACCCTGGACAGGTCAAATAATCATCAAATATAAAATTTAATAGTTTTAAGTCAGTGTTTACATAAACTACTTTGATATTTTGAAAGGTTAGAGGTTTTCATCAGGTAAAACTTTTATTCGAGAATCTTTGTTTTCTCAGAGTTAAAAATACACATCTACTAGCTACATATAAGAAATCCTGTACTGTTGCATCCTCAAGTTATTTGGCTTCCTTCAGTGATGCAATACAAACATTTCCACTGCTTTCCTTGTGCTTATTGTTTATTGCTGCTCCTCTCGCTCACGTCCTCTTTCCTTTCACCAAACCAATCTAGACAACCGGTGGCCATTTTTGTTTCATGGTGTTAGAAGACGCTGGCCAAATGCATGCTTGAATGAAAATGTGATGGGTTTTTTTCTCTTTGTAAATTTCCCTGAGGCAGCTTTGGTTGTGAACTGTCATTATCCAAATAAAAGTGTACTGAAATGTGAAAAATACCAGCAAATTTTCATGGAAATGTCAGTTTCATATATGTGAATTGAATCTCAAGAGAAAGTGGGTCATGCAGCAGGACAATAACCTTAAGCACTCAAGGCATTGTTGCAAAGAACAGCTAAGAAAAAAAAAATAAAGTTAATGATTTGAGAAGGCCAAATCATAGTCCTGACCTTAATCCAATGAAAATGTTAAAGAGGGACCAGAAAGAAGCAGATTCTAGCAACATCCTGGAGCTCAAGTTGCTCTATGTGGAGTAATGGTCAAAAGTTCATACAAGTCAACGTCCAAAAATTGATCCACAGATAATGGAAGGATTTTGAGGCAGTTCAGGTTAGCCAAGGTACAGAAAGCAAAAGAAGAATGTTCTTACACTTAAAACTCTTTGAAACAATGCAAAAATTCACCTGAAAGTATGTGAAAATTATGAAATTAAATTTGTAAAATGAGCATGGACACATTTGTTGGTACCCATAAAGCAGTGTTTTTCAAGACTGGTGACCACTTAACCCATTTAACACTCATGGATCACCAACTTTAAACTGCCCAGCAATAACACAACATCTTAATTTGTACAACTGTAAATGAAAATATTAGTCTCTTAACTCATGTATTGTTGATTTTGGCGCTGTTTTGTAAATGTGAATGGCCATAATAAATCATGAACACATCTATTTGGGGTGCTATTAGTTATTTACAGATTCTGAAAGTGTGTATTTCAAGCTTTCCAATGATGTCAAAAACATGGATATAAAAAGAGAAGTTGTGAAGTGTGTGCATTCATAACATGTTGGGACTATTTGTAGTTTAGAAGCACAATAAAAAAATAGACTTGAATAGCTTTGGCAGAAACAAAACATTTTTTCTGCACTATTAAATACAAAAAATATCCACCCATTTTTATAAATTATATTTAAATAATTTATTTTAATAATTTTTAATTAAATAAAAATAATAATAGCTGACCAGAGCAACTTAAGCAAGCAAAGTCGTAAAAAATTGCCTGAGACTGGAGTCCTACCTTTCACTGTACAGAGTCGTTCAAAATAATCGAATCTCCAGTGAACGACACATCGAAACTCTCATCAAGTATGACTTGACTTCCTCCAGTCTTAAAAGTAATCATATAAGCATTGTTTTCTTCCCACTGGTATCTTCAATTTTTCTTTTGAGCGACCCGGGTTTTAAGACCTGGTTTTATTATTCATTAACACAATCCTTTGCTAAGCTAGCTGTAGCGTCGCACTTTGAGCTGACGTCACGGGTAATAACGGTCGTTTACATGCAGTACCTTTCAGACCACTAGGGGGCGGACATGGACCACAGCTTGAGAAAGACTGACTTAAAGAAAGATCCTTCAATCACAGTAAAACTAAGCTTTTAAATCAGCAACTCAGGCTATTTAAAATGAATAAATATGACCCATGCTAGTTATGCAAAGAATATAAAGGTGAGAGCTGTCTGAAGAGTTTAAAAAGAAGATTATAGATGCCCACCATAGTAGTAAAGGCTAAAAGGCCATCCCCAAGCAGGAGATTCAGCTCTGAGTCAATCAGATGGCATGAATGACAGCAAAACAGAAGCGATAAGTAAACTCTTTAGAAAGCTTCACTCTGAGCTCTAATGTAAAGGGTACACCACTTTTTGATCACAGCAGCTGCAGCTTTTTGAACCGTAACATGAAAAAAAAAAAAAAACAACCAGAATGGATCCTGACAGAGAGAAAAAAACAAACTGAGGTTTGAGAAAATGCAAAGTTTCTAGGAGAATATTCTTTAAGCTGATAGACGAAGTTTTGTTTTATTGTTGTTTTATTCCGATAAATGATAATGTTGTTTTGAGGCCATTTTCAAGTAATGTAATGGTAGTGGCATAAGAATACAAGAACACATTCTTAAAGATCCATAAACTTTAAATTGTAACATTTGGAACTGGGAGACATTTTAAATACCCCAAATAAATAAACAAAACAAAACAGAAACAACAAATAAAATGAATTTTGAAGTCTCTGTAAACAAAACTGTCCTTCAAAAAAAGTCTAGTTGAGACTAAACACACCAGAATGAAAAATTGTGCCATCCAGTAAATCATAGAAATTATCATAGTATTAACAGATTTATTGTTTATTGTGACAGGTCGAGTCGTGGCACAAACCAGCTTCTGATCAAACACTAAATTGGATTTGGTGAAGGATCACAAACTACAGGGTTTTTCAAAAATAAAGTCAACTAAGTGTTTTAAACTCTAAAAAGGAACAAACAGCATCCCTACTGCTAATCTATTAAGAACAGAGGTTATAATCTTTTGCAGAGGAAGAAAACTATTTAGATGTTTATACTAGTCGGTGGGCATGACGGCCACGTCGCTGTTTTCCTTCAGTCTCCTCTTTAAATCTGTCTTTTTCTGGGCAGGAATATTGTACAACATTTCTCCTTACTAAATACAACCTCCAAGAGATTTTGATATTTTTGCCAAAACCCTGAAGAAAATCTAAACTGTGAGCAAAGAAGCAAAGAGCCACTTGCTGTTGGACGTCCCCAACAGAGGGCAAAGTCTCCCAAACTGCTGCTGGCAAACAATTATAGCATTGTTCTGTAATTTTCTATACTGGAAATACACCCTCTTCTGTCGATGCCCCCCATGGAGAAAGAGTTTCAAATCTGAGTGAAAATTGACCACATTTATCCAAGATGGAGAATTGAGGCTGCAGCTCAGGCTTTATTTTCGGCAGCGGCAGAGCAACTTGGCAGGTTTTGAAGGCTACACAATACTCCTTAATGGGCAACTACCTAAAGAAAAGAGATTCTTCAGAGAAGCACTTGATGAAGGGATGCTAAAAGCATGTTTAGACGATAAAGGATCTATTAAACACTAATAACCCTGATGGGAGGGTAGCACTTAGAAAACCTGTAAAATGCTGTTCATATCTTCAGGAGGCGTAGAGCCGCCTTGATGGTAAACCTGCAGCTTCAGTTCATTTTCAAATGTAAAATTGTTAAACATTACAGGAAAAATAGTTAGATATTTGGTTTTTAATAAGAAACAATAAGGCAGGCTAACCACAGGGAAATAAATTATTTTAGATGCATCACACTGTGGACAGTTCTGAATCTATTTGCAATTATTAAAAGTAAATTTTAATCATGTTAATGACTGACCTAATTTAGAGGAACAGTACAGCTCTCAGACAGTTTATGGCATGCATATTAACAGAGATAAGATCAAATGGCCCTGTGACACAAAGCCTGCACACACTGCATCACAAGCAGAAACGCTGCAGCTTCAATGAAGACAAAGGGAAAATGTCCTACAAGAAACTGAATTAAATGGTTCAGAAACAGAACACAATTAAGACACTGCATATACAAAATACAGTTAATCTCTATCACTGTTCACTTAAGAAAAAGAAAAGAAAAAGGCAATGTGTGTTTTTCAAAATGAGTAGAAAGTTAACCTAAAAGTAAATTTCAACTGTAATTTTTTATTTTTATGTTTTTTTACCAAGAATCTTTTTACTTAGTCTATTTGGGTAGAGAGGAGAGAAATCCATCATTTATCCTTTGCACACTAAATATAAATTCTGTTTTTCTTTTTTTAATAAAATCATTCATTTTAGTAAAACTCTTTATTCCTCTGCCCTTATTGGTCACCATGTATACATTTGTTTTATTTAGAAGGACTCAACATCTCTTCTTGATCAGATTATCGTTAACAAAATTGCTAGCAAGTAATATCTGACATTTGTGACATTTTCTCTCATCATTTATAGATTCGCCTACATTTAATGCTTATGGGTCATTTAGACGCCTCTCATTCATTAATGTCAATTTAGCAGCATAACTTATTCTATCACGCTGTGATAAACACTTGTAGTACGCTGACAACATGCTAGCTAATGCTAAAACACCAAGATAAAAGCAGGTAACCAGAGAGCACTTAAAGGATGGCCCAGCTCTTTCTGCAGTTGAGTTGCGCGCACATCCGCAGGGTTTGTAAACAAATAATCCCTTCACAGAGCGGGATTTTATGTGACGAAAAGTAACACCGTGATCACAGGACTTCTTAGTTTTTCCTTTTTAAATTTTGATATAGAAAATCCCCAAACGGCTCAAATACTCACCACTTTCAAAAGTTTCAGGTTATCCCTCAGTGAGCCCAAAACTCCAATGAAGGAAACGACGAACATCACAATTCCCAACAGGATGAGGATTATAGACGGGGCCAAAAACAAACCATCCAGGGTCTTAAAACGCAGTCGCTCCGCCTCTGCATAGATGCCAATGGCCAGGATAAATGTGCCTATAAGCTGGAAACACAGCAGATTATCAGTCAGGGTGGATAATTTTAATTTCTGAACAGATACAATTTTAGTTGGATCGTGGATTAAAGAAATAATACATTCATTCCACCATTTATAATGATAAACTTTAAAACCAAACCTTTTGAAAAGCCACAGTATTGACAGGTCACTTTTTGACTTTATACCTACAGTCTTATGTTTGTCTGGATTATAATTTGAATAGAATTGCACTGAATGTAACTGGATTTGCATGAGACTGTGTTGGGAGTGAATAATAATGTAACTGAATTTAATTGGATCCCTTTGTGGAGCGGGTTTAGATTACTTCTGTTGTAATGTGTCAAATAAAATATTGAGTTGTATTTTGTTTGCAAGGCAATTATTTCTATTATTCACACTAATGAGGAAATGTATCCATGTTTGTTAGATTTAAATAAAAAAAGTTATAATTACTCCTTATAGACTTCAATAGCAAATGTTTGCAAACATTCAGATGAATATATAAACGTTTAACAAACTGTGAAAGACAATCCCTTCACTAAATTAACATCTAGTTTAAACAATTGGTGCAACACCTCAATAAAACCAACTAAAGTTTTAAGGAAGGAAGGAAGGATTTATTTATATAGCGCTATTCATACATAAACTAATCCAAAGGGATTTACAGGACATCAAAGGAAAAACAAAGACCTTAAAACTGGGCTTAGAGAGCTTAATGTGACACACAGTAAAAAGTATTACATAAAAGAAATTTGTTAAACTATAGATATAAATATCTGTAACAATAATGACAGACATAAATTTAAATCCAACTTTAGATTGAAGTATTATTTTTTAAATTTATATCCTATCAAAGGATTGTAGCTCCACTAATGCTTCCAAAAGGCAAAACGTTTCATAGTCTGATTCTTTGAAAACCTGCTGTAAAGAAAAAAAAATAAAAGAGAAGTTTTCCTTTGTGATTTAAAGCAGCCAACATTTTCTGCACATCTCAGGTCTCTGAGAGCTTTCTCCAAAGTTGAGGAGCATAGAAACTAGGGCTGATCAATAAATCAATAATAATACTGTATATGTCGCGATAGACATGTGATCAATAATAGATAATACGTCTGATAGTTGATTTACAGGACTCTGATCCAGAACTGAACTGGGAGATGTAGGAAGACTCAACCTGTCACTGCCAACTAAGTAAGGTTACATCAACTCACTCGCTCGCTCTTTGGTTACCTGGCAACAGCCTGTTAAGCAACACGTGGTTACCTGGCAACAGCCTGTTGAGTAACACGTAGTTACCTGGCAACAGCCTGTTGAGTAACACGTGGTTACCTGGCAACAGCCTGTTGAGTAACACGTGGTTACCTGGCAACAGCCTGTTGAGTAACACGTAGTTACCTAGCAACAATCTGTTGAGTAACACGTAGTTACCTAGCAGCAACCTGTTGAGTAACTGGCGCAGCAGCAGTTTAAGTTTTCACCACTGCGCCTCATAACTGCTTAAAAATCAAAGCATGAATCCTGTTTCATCAATCCTGAATGAAAAAGTATTGGTTACGTCACCAGTTTGGAATCATTTAATTTATTTTAAAACAAAAAAAACTGCTCAATAGCTATCAATAGACTCATATGAAACACTTGTATATAGTTCTTCAGTTATAGAAACCATCCGCTGCCTCACCTTGTTTAGAAAGGAGGATATGTTCAGACAATAGGATGGAAGCAAAGTCTATAAATGAAAATATTTTTCCAATTTTTTTTTAATTTTTTATCAAAACATAAAAATTTTAAATTCCAAACTGTGGATCTAGAAACACTGAGTAACAAATGAAGCAACACAGAATCAGATCCAGGCATTTGAACAATTTAAGTTTCTCAGACAGTAAAACCATGAAGTAACACCAAAGAGAAAACACTCCTCAGCTGTTCTGTGGGGCTGCAGGTTTCCTCAGGGGGAATTGTGAGATACATCCTAGACAGGTAATCAGTCAATCCCAGGACCAACACAGGAACATCCTGGACAAACGACCATGCACACACTTAATCATTTTCAAGATCAATTTTAAAGCAAACAGCCACAACAAGAATGTTTTTTGTTTCCATGAGCAAGAAAACCCACACAGGAAGACTCCAGCTGAGACTACAGACCTATTACCTCATACTGAGACAAAAGCCACACAGCAACATCCCACCTGCACTGACTTTTGCTTAACTGATATGTTTGTGTGTCCAAAAAGTTGACCATAGCTCCCTCAATCTGAACAAAAAGTGATTTTAAATTTAAAAAGCTTTTATTTTTGATCCTCTGGGAGTAATTTCTGACAGATATGATAAGTCTGCCCTCACAAAACTCCAACAATTACACCCTCCACTGGGAATATTCACCCTCACAGCTTGTTTTTGCCCATGATTCTTTAGAATAATTTGACTATTTACGCTGCAATTATCTGACCTGATGTGCAAACTAAAGAAAGACCAAATTTTAGCAGCAGGTAACAACATGAGAAGCCATTTTGAAATGATACACTCCTGCAGACTGGTTTAATTTTATTTTAAATAGAAAAAAAAGGGATTTATTTGTTTGTCTACAAATAAATCAACAAATCTTTTAAAAAGCTGAACATATCTGAAACTTACAAGGTTAATGTTTAAAGTATGTAAATAAAGTGGTTAATGTTTCAAATGACAGCACAGTGCAGAGACATTCAATGTGTTTTCCAGGCACAATGAGTCACTTTATAGCACAATCAAGTAACTATATTAACTTCAGTTGTTATATAAATGCTGTATATATTAAGTAAGACTTAAATGAAAAAAATCTTCCTAATTTAACACCAGGAAATTGGGTCTCTGTCCCTTTAAAAACTCCTGCTCATTCTGAAACTCCACCTTCAGGAAATCACAACATCGGTCCTCCTTTTCACAACGTTTTTACAGCTGTTGCAATGAGAAGTAACGGGTATATTGAGCTCAATTGATTGTTTGCTAATTGCTGCTGGCTAGTCTGAAGGAGCCGAGTGTTGGAGTCGCAGGAGAGGCTGATCTGTGAGCTTGGAGGAGGAGCTGTGTCTCGAAGGCGGGGCTAGCTCCACCCAGGCGTTTTACACCGCTTGACGTTTGTCATGGAGATTAAAGGATTTCCCAAACATGCCTGAAAGAATCAAGGCAACACTAGGTATGTTTTTGATGTGGGAAAAACATTATAACATGATGTAAAGCTAAAAAAGGGTTGACTTTATGCAACACACGTGCTGAAAACTACAACAGCTCAACCGCAAGCGCTTCACCTGAGTATAGAGAGAAAATCAGTTATAGGTTTTGTTAAATGTTCTTTCATCAAAAGAAAAATGTTGCAACTCATTCATAAGAATCAGAGTACACACACAAACACACACAAGGAGAGTAGAGCCAGAGGACTATTTATCTTTAAAAGCATTGGTTTCGTCAAGTCATCACTCGGATGCTGAAACTGCTTTGAACACAGTAAGTTTCTCCTTTGTGTGGACTAACAAATGGCAAGTGGACTAACATCGTTTCTGGTTTGTGCGTTTCTTCATTTTGCTCGGTGAGTGACAGGAGAGCAGCAAATTCAGCTGACAGGAAGACAGCCGCTGACATGTGAATGAGTCCTTATCTCGTGGGTTACCCTACCCAGCTATTTAGTGTGGGGTGTGAAAGAAATGACATTTTCTCACTTCTGGTTCTCATTCTGTATGTAAGTGAAATAACAGACCACCTGCTGTGTTTATGTGGTCATTTCAGCAGGCAGAATGGTCCGTTGTGAATTTAGAAAGCTGATATTAATGCAGGGAAACAACTCAAAATGTGGGTTTGAGAGTCATAGAGGTGAAAATGTAGACCCCGAGGGCTGCTTTACAGTCACTGTGTTACATTTTTATTCCACTGCAAAGGCAGGAAAAAATATGGCAGAGAGCTTTGATGAGGATTCAGATGTATTAAAATGCAGAATGTGAGCGCTGGGAACTGGAGGCCAGCAAACATTTGTTCAGGGAAAAAAGCAGGTAACACTATCAATAATTTCAATATAATGCAATCATGTGATGAATATGAGATTTCCAGGGTGTGATAAGAGTAAAAATACCATGCTTTCACTGTGGAAGCATGGTAAATTTGACTAAAAAAGAAATTTGACTAAAAATGTATGACATGATCTGAGTGTTTGTATTTAAAAAAAAAGAAAAGCAATTATTTTCCTACTGCAACAAAATCAACTGATTATTTTGATTTGACAATCTATTTTCTCATACTGGTGGGATGAGAAAATAAAAGTTAAACCCAAATCGCACAAATAAGGTTGTCTGATTTTATTGTTTTTTGTAGGCAATGGATGTTACTCATAGTAGAGCCAATCATAAAAAGGATTCTGCTGCATCAAAAGAAAGAAAATTAGTTTTCAAATGGTTTTGGGCTCGACTGAACAAATTTATCCTCAGTTATAGGAACAGGATTTGGGTCACTCCTTTTCAAAATGCTTTAATAAATTCAATATGTGTGCAGCAAAGTCAGATTTTCAGTACAAGACACTGAATCAGTGTGGATCTTATTATAAAAGCTGGATTATAAAAAGACGAATAGTTTTTGTTGTATTTAACATTTTGTGTACTAAGAAAATTATATTGGTAATAACCTAGGGAGAAACAACGACGTCAGCTTTCTGCTCCGTGTTGCACTAAACGTCTGCTAGCAGTGTGCTACTGATCGCTAACAGCTACTGTTCTTAGGCAGGAGTTGTTCACCCAACCAACTCCCTACATCCAGTGGGTGGCGCAGGTTGCTACAATAGATAGTAGCCACACCCGCTAGAAGGAAACAAACTCACCCAGAACACTTTCATTCAATTGGCTGAGAGGTTGCCAGGCGACTGTGCCAAAAAGCAGTTCCATGTTTTGTAAGCGAGCAGAGAGTCCGAGCAGAGAGTCCGAGCAGAGAGTCCGAGCAGAGAGTCCGAGCAGAGAGTCCGAGCAGAGAGTCCGAGCAGAGAGTCCGAGCAGAGTCCATGCAGAGAGTCCGAGCAGAGAGTCCGAGCAGAGAGTCCGAGCAGAGACTAAGTGTGAACGCCAGGAGAAGTTTCGAATTCAAGCGTTACAAGTTTTGAGCAAAAAAAGACTAAGTCTTGCTTTCAAAATGAAAATGTAAGCAAACGTATGGCAGCAATATTCCACCAAGTGAGCTGAGAGTTTTGCAAGCGAAGGTTTGCTCCGAGAATGAGTGTGAGGAGAAGTTTTGAGCACAGTCATTACAAGTTTTGAGAACAAAGACATGAAGATATGAAAGATATGATGAAAAGAATTAAAAGTTTGGAGAACAAAAGACATGAAATCTTGCTTTTACACTGAAAATGTGTGCGCTTGGATTATGGAAGAAAAATTCCCCCATAGAAAGGTTTGAGAAAGCACAGTGAATATTTGCAGAAGTTTTGAGTAAAGCATTACAAGTTTTGAGAACAAAAGACATCAAGTCCTGGTTTCAAATTGAAAATGTGTGATCTCGATTTATGGCAGAAAAATTCCCTTGTGGACTATCTTAGGCCTTCCTCTTTGTCTTTTTCCTTACATCTTTAACATATTTCTACCCACCATCGCTCCACTTCACATGTCTAAACCATCTCTAACTTTATCTCCCAGTCAGTCCTCTGCCTCTGATGGCTTCATTCTTATTCCTGTCCAACCTCGTTACTGACAGAGAGAAACCGAGCATCTTCAGCTCTGCTACTTCCTGTTCTGTCTCCTGTCTTTTTGTCTCCACATGCCAGAGGACCCCTGCTGTGCTTTATTCAGTTTCTTGAGCTCTTTTTGGTATTCCTAAAATCATTTAAATAGGATCTAATTCAGTTTGAGCTTCCAGGATGATGGATAAACCTGAATATTTTGCACCAGTACTCTTGTAGTTTGGGTCAAATAACATATGTGAGTGATGGAGCAGATTCTGCCGTACCACACTGCGTTCGTTTTCTCTGCTGACCCGAAATAAGAATGAGGCGCAGTCATGGTGTGGAAACTTGAGGTGCGTCATAAATCATCCCTAAGGATCATGTGTTTTAAAACCACACTATGAGTGGTGTGTTAAACAGCTGACTGTAGACTAGCTGCCAGAGCAGATAGCCTGTCTAATTAGCCTGCTAATGTTAGCTATACTTGTTCTACTCTTAAAAAGAGCAGAAATTCTGCTCACATAAAACATACTATTTAGTGAAAAGGTGTCCAAAGTGTGGTCCGGGGGCCACTTGTGGCCCTTTGATTTCTGTGGCCCCCAACTGTATGGGAACCAACTGTGTTACAACTTAGTCACGACATGCTATCTATCAATCTATCGACCTATCTGTCTATCTCTCTATTCACAGAAAATTTATATAAACTTATAATAGACAGATATCATGTCGTGACTAAGTTCTAACTTGGTTGGTTCTGTGGATCCATTTTCTTTGGTTGGGTGAACAAACTTACTAGAGCACTTCTGACATATATTTAGTAGCCACACAGGCACATGCAGTAGAAGGACAAGTACAACACTTTCATTCTATTGGCTGAGAGGTTGCCAGGCAACGGTACCGTTTTGTTTTGAGAGAGCAGAAAATGATTCAGAAGTGAGCAGAAAGGTTTGCAAGCGTAGATTTGTTCTGAGGAGAGACATGTTTAAGCGCGAGGAGGAAGGTTTGAGAAAGCACAGTGAAAATCAGAGAGAACAGACGTTTTGAGTACAAGCATTATAGGTTTTGAGAAGAAAAACTTGAAGTACTGCTTTCAAAATGAAAATGTAAGCACAAGTATTGAAAGTTTTGAGAACCAAAGACATGAAATCCTGTTTTCAGATTGAAAATGTGTGCTCTTGGAATACGGCAGAAAATTTCCCTCATTACAGTATGGTGACAATCACAAGAAAATGAAGAAATGACTTGTCCCATTACTGCAAAAATACCCAGATATTACACAACACCACCACAATTAACACTTTAAAGAAAGGTATAGCAGCCGGCTGACTAGCAGTGCACAGCAGCAGGTAGGAGGGAAATCATTAGTTTTCCCTTGTCAATCAGGAACTTTATCTTAATGAAAAGACTTTCTAAAAGAACATTTTAGCGATTTTAAACAAGTAACTTTTTAAAATCTTGGTATACCTACTAATGCTTAAAGCTGCAATATGTAATCTTTATTAAGAAATATATTTTATATCGATATATCAAGACTGTTAGGATGTTGAGACATGAAAGTATGCCATGAGGCATATCTGTTAAAAAAAAAAAAAATATATATATATATATATATCCTCTGCCTTCTCCCAGTGCTTCAGTTTTCAAAAAATATACAAAAACAAAAAAAGAAAAAACAAGTTACATAGTGAATAACTAGGTTTGTTTTTGGCAAAGTAAATAATCTGTTTAGATAGAATTTTTTTTTTCATTTTCTAGCTTTTATTTTCCTTATTGGATTCTGTTTTTTATTAATATTTTAAAAGAAATGCTGGAGAGAAAAAAGGAAAACAAGTGTAGAAGAAAAAAAACCCCGTTTTTCCACACATGTAGATGTCAGAGATTCAAAAACAAAAACTATTTCACCTGTTTTTCTTTACCTGTCCCAACTCGCCATGTGTTATAGGGTCAGACTGATTTAATCCGACTTACAAGGGAGAAGAGAAAACCCTTAGAGCATTTAAAACCTACTGTCAACATTAACAAAATAAAGTCTCTGTCTGGAAGGAATTCAAATTCTGAATCAATGCAAACACATTTTGGTAAAAAATATTGAAGAGGAAAGCTGCACAGCATAACCTATGTCCAAATATTCTTCATAATCTTATCAAACTACAAACAAAAAGAGGTGGAAGCATACTCTGCCTCAGCTTTTACCGTGGAGGAGCAGTAAAAGCTGCGGATGACTGATATAAAGGAAGCAGGCCGGGGTTATGCTGCCAGACTGCTGAAACATCTCTGCAGTACGTTTGTGTAAGCATCTAGCAAAACTTGAAACTCAGAAACAGCTCAGAAAACAGAGGGGAAAATGTATTTAAACAAGAAATGCTGTCCAACTGAGGAATACCAGAGTCCAGAGTCCTTCACTGATAGGAGCTGGACACATGTGGGACGGACTCAAAATGAACCGATTCATCAAGTCAGTTTGTTTCATTAAATAATTTCTAATTCAGCTGACATTGAACACATCAGCTTCATCCTTAAAAGTAATTCAAAAGCTTTCAAATTCAAATTAGTTTCCTGTATATTTACAGTATTATCCTAAACTCTACAGCAGCAGGAGGTGTGCTGTGGTGGCGCAGGGGTTTAGCACGCCCCACGTTTGGAAGCCTTAGTCCTCGACGCGGACATAGCGGGTTCGACTCCCGGTCCCAGCGACCTTTGCTGCATGTCTTCCCCCTTCCTGTCAGCCTACTGTCGTCATGATACTCAATGACACTCTTCTATCAGCACAAACCTTTGCATAAGCAGCAAACGTAACTTCTTGCAGGAGTATTGTAATAAACTATTAATATGTATAATATATAGTATATATCATATAGTCTAATTTAACTGCTATTTAAATATACTGACTGAACGCTTCAGGATCTGCCTCCTGCAGACTTTAAACATTTTTTTTTTTTTTTGCCAGAGTTAATTAAAATGTCTAAAATAAAGCGAGATAAGCAGGTTGATATGTGGGCGAGACTTTTGAATTTTTTTCCTTCCTGTGTTTTTTTTTGTTTCAGTTATTGATACAAGAAAATCTTGGCCAGTGCCGTTTTAATTGATGGCCTAAAAGTAATGAAATTCCAAATCATAAATTATTTCTGCACACTCCAACTTTCTTATCTGTGCTATTGCTGCCCAGCTCTGCAACCGTATAGTCAGACACGTATCATTTAAAAGAAAAAAATAACTAGAAGGCGTTTTCAGTAAAAGTATTTCTACGTATAATTGACCGCCATTCTAATATAACGGAAAACTGAACTTGAAAAGACCAACTGGCGTTAAATCTTGTTTTTCATTATATTAGTCTGTCAGATGGTGACTGGCTGTTTCAGGATCTCCCTCCTGCAGACTTTCAACAGATTTCTTTTGCTAAAAGCTAATTAAGATGTATAAAATAAAGCCTCATAAGAAGAGTAATGTGCATTTTAAAAAGCAATCCTTGCCATATCCATTTTTTGTTTCCTGTATTGATGCAATAAAAACTTGGCTGGTGCTTTTATAGTCAATAATCAAAATCTATTAAGCTCAATGTGATTTTAAAATTTAGAGATTTGACTTGTGTTACTATTGTCTGCACAGTTATAGCTTAATTTTTTTTTAAATCATGTCCTAAATATGTCTGTGATTTGTAATAGTCTGTGTGCAATTATAATGTTAAGCATTTTATTCGAAAACCTGATTTATGTCACTATGATATTAAACCATATACTGATTTCAGGAATTTGTACAAAGCATAGCTGGATGAGGTGCAGCTTCTGTGAAATCATTGTCAGACCTTTTACATGTAAAACTTGTTTTCTTACTAGAACTGGCAGGTTGTTACAGTAAAAACAGCAGGACTTTCAGCCTTTTCTTCTTAAACTGAAATAGCTGCTATATTGGTTGTTTTTAATCTAACATACTGAATCTGATATATTAGATATATTCTGCAGTCGCAGCTCAATATTGAAATATTATTTAGAGATTAAATTCATTAGGGAAGAAAAATTGACACAGTTCAAGCACGAAAAATACCTTAATGTGTGTTAAGAGAAGATAACGGCCATAGCTTTTCTAGGTCTGCTCTTGGGAGTTCAGCCGATCAGCAACAAGGAAAATAAACTGCGCTCCTGCATTGGCTGCTTGCAAATACATCTCAAGTAGTTCTGCGGCAAGATATTTAGGTTTTCTAAAGAACATTTTCTTTGAAATACTTTGTGTGTGCTCTTCAAAAGAAGAAAAATAGGTTAATTTTCCACAAATAATTTGGAGTTACGTTGCACAGAAAAATCTGAGAATATGGAACCGTGAATAGTCAGGGATCCACTGTAATTCTATTTAAAAATTTTAACCCATACATTAAACATCAAAATATTTGTTTAAACAACAAATATTTTAATTTGTTTAATCCACATATTGATAATTATTACAACCATTTGACACAGAAAATATTTTGATAACGTCCACATCACCTAGGTTGGCTTGTTTGCATGTTGAGTCTGTTTACAAAAAATATTTTTGCGTTATATAATATTTACATTTTCTGAAAAACTGAATTTTCAAAGCCAAGATCCTCCCACTCGTCATTAAATCTGCAATCCTGCACGTAGAGCCATGAATGCACACGGCCGTAGCTGAGGGTAACTAGCAGTGTTTCCCAACGCTGGTTCTTAAGGTACATTACTGTGCATGTTCTAGATGTTTCCTGAGTCAGATGAGTGCAGTTCAGTAATAACCAGCTGGTTACGTTTGTCCTGAACTGCAGGTGTGAAGAATCTAAACAAAATGTTCTAATAGTTGAACTGTGCAGCATGAACGACGTGGACATTTTAAAGAGTGAGGGTGAAGAAAGACCTAAAAAAGCCCATCAACAAAGTTTAACACTGGAAACATGCATCAGCTATTAACAAAAACACAGAGCAGATTTTGCTTTAACAGTCCCACTAAACTCTTAGATGTCTGAACTGATTTTATACAACGTTTACAAAATATTTGGTGAAATCCTCTCCTACTGATTTACTCAAAATCCGAAGGAAACCTGTGGTTTTCTCATCCACTTAATGGTTAGTTTTAGCTCCTATTTAAAAAGCTCCATTGTCTTTTTGTTACTTAAATCATTGACCAGATTATGCAGGACATTACTCATGTTTCAGACAATTGTTGCGTCACTGTAAGGAACCGTTACTTGGCTTGTTTACATCCTTGGCATTTCCTGTTCAACAACACAGACAATGAGAACGTAAACAGGTCAGACAGCTCTGCATCACTTAAAATCTCTGAAAGTTTAAGCAACACAGATTTCCCTCCAAACTGCTTTCTCTGTGCTATCAGCATTTGGTTACTACTGCAATATTTGCAATAATCAACCAAGCTTGCAGAAAGTCAGTACAGAGTTTTAATGAATGTTTACTGATAACATTCATTAAAAGAAGGAAAAGCTGAGCTCACATCCAATCGATAAATCACTGAGTGGATTTTGAGTGTCTACGCTTTCTTGAGAAAACAATAAGACCGAAACTGCTTGTATTTTTTCAGATTAACTACATTCTTCTCAGGCCCTGAATAGAAAATTACTTTATTATAAAAGAGTTGCAACCTGTGGAAGCAAAACAAAGGCAGCTCAATTACTTTCCTCTTGTCCCACCAAAAGCGCAGCATCCAGTCCCTATAATAAACCGACTGCTGCTTCCTCTGTGCCATCTCTATCCTCTGCTTGTCCGTGCCAAAACAATTTAGAAACAGATAAGTGATTTTTAACTGGAGTGTCAGTCTGCCTATACAATACACTGTTATTCCTTCTATTAGGCAGCCCAGCTGCAGCACTGCCTATGTTAGGGAAAAGACAGACTATCATAGGATGAATGCCACCCATCAGCATGTTGCTCCAGGTGAATTGAGACATGGGAGGTAAATAAAATTAAAAATCTAAAGAATATGTCTCTTTAAAGTTAAATGATCCTTCTAAGAATATCCTAAGCTCAAGGTTTCCCCAAGAAAACTTGGTAAGCCTGGTGGTTGGGTGCTGGGGCAGTCATTCATCCATTAGCCCGTCGTGTTTTTGAGTTAAAAA
Organism: Alfaro cultratus; assembly: GCA_903066825.1. Taxonomy (NCBI): domain Eukaryota; kingdom Metazoa; phylum Chordata; class Actinopteri; order Cyprinodontiformes; family Poeciliidae; genus Alfaro; species Alfaro cultratus. Next base: position 4,183 of record CAEFZX010022197.1, on the reverse strand, counting down.
TATTTCCATTTTAAAATATCACTTGATAATTATGTGTTATTGAAAGATTGGAGGATTAATATCTGAACACCAACTATAAAGTCTTAAAAAAAAATTAAATAAATAAGCAATGCTAAGCCTGACGGGGCTCAAGTGAAGCCTGGTGGCCCGCCAGGCTTATAATACACTGGGGAAAACCTGCTAAGCTGGCATTTTCTAACAAATATAGATAAACTGATTTTTCCAGTAGCAAAAAATTTAATTGAGTGCTTTGTTTAATGCATAAACGATTCAGATGACTTTGAATTGTTATAAGTGCTTCATTAAAATGCAAATATGTTTGAACCTGGGATAAAAATGTGTTTAACATGCAGGATAATGTAGAAGTGGAAATATATCATGGACATTCTATCTTTATATGGTGACATGTCAGCATTATTGTTTGAACAATATAAAATTCTCCACAAAGATTTCTTAAAAGTAGAAATGGTCAAGATTTATATCCCTTCATAAGGTTCACCAGGCTTTACTTGTGCCCCCACCAGGCTTAGCATTGATAATTTATCTGTTGTTTTTTTTATTGCCTTTTTTTAAGACTTTATAGTTGGTATTTAGGTATTAATCTTCCAGTCTTCCAAAACGCATAACTATCAAGCAATATTTTCAAATTTCCTGTCATCTTTAAACATTTTTTAACTCCAAAACATGGCGGCCGGCTGGATGAATGACGGCCTAGCGTCCCGAGCCTGGGTAAGTGTATGTTAGCTGTAATTATGAGCTTTCTGGGCGATCATGAGGCGATGTGGGAGGAGTTTTCCTATTAAATGTAGAGCAACCCCGACTACTGAAATGGGAAATATTAAAAAAATGCAGACAAACGAGGCCAATCATGAAATAATCTAGTTTCTTTGTGTGGATCTACTTGCTTTTAATTGCCTGTCACTTAGCTGCTGTTGCACAGAAATTTAAAATAATAAATTGATTCTATTTATTTATTATTTCAGAAAGCATTTTTTTTTTTTTTATCTTGCCACTAAAAAACCTCGCTCTCACTGGTGAATCAGTCAGAAAAAATGCTGCACAACAAATGATTCAAGTGAATATACATCTATGGAATAAATTAAGAGCCAACTGCACTGAATCCCATTGAAAACCCTGGTTATTCTGACCAATAATGATCTGAGTTAAAACATTAATATTGTTTCTAAATCAATATAAACTTGTTCTCTTTACATTATTTGAGGTCTGAAAGCTCTGCATCTTTTTAATTATGTTGACCATTTCTCATTTTCTGCAAATAAATACTAAATTTTTGCTTGGCATTTCAGAGACATGTTGTCAGTAGTTCATAGAATAAAAGAACATTGTTCATTTAATCAAACGTATACCTATAAAACGTAAAATCAGAGAAACTGATCATTTTAAGGGGTCTATTAAACTTTCCCATATTCTATTCTGTATATATTCTGACATTGCTTTATTACTTTATCAGTTTCTATCAAGCTGCAATTTACATGTATTTTTATACTTTTCAGAAGCAAAACTTTGCATTTTCCATAATAATTAAAAAATATAAATGCACACTTGACATATAATTACTCTGAGTGTAATAAATGAGTCACATTAATAGATTTGTCACTTACAGGAACTTCAAACATATTGTGTGGATCCCACAGACTCCTGACCACAATGACATGCGCCTTGAGTCTTGTACTGCTTGTGGTCATAGCTCTGACACAGCATTTTCACTAAACAGTCCTCAAATCTTATTCAACATAATTATAGATTAACATAAGCAGTCAGAAGTATGCAGATTAGCTAATTTGAGGCAGCTAATTTACCCCAAATTAGAGGAAATCTTTATAGAAACTGAGATTTGGTGCTTTGAAGCAAATTATTTGTTTACAAAATGAGTGATTTGATCCGACTGACACACATACAAGCATAGTTTGAAGATCTCCTGATTGTTTTTCATCTGATTGCCTCTGTGTTTCTCATGAACAGCCGCTTTTTGGAGTAAAGGTGAGTAGAGGAAGGTGTGGCCACGAGATAAGAAGCGCAAACTGATGTGAGAGACATCGTTACTCCACAGGTTTTAAACAAACAAAAATAATAATCTGAGCTACAGTCATAAAACAACTAGAATAAAACTAAACGAAAACAACTCATATTCTCAAAACAAGCTCAGTGTCTCCGAGTCTCTCCTCCAGCCTGCCTGTTTTCTGTCTCTTAACGAGCTGAAAAACTCGACATTTACGGCAACACTCACCCAAAACACGCAGGCGTAGGAGAACAAGATGAACTTCAAGACCGCGTAGCCAAATCTCTGAGGGCTGCAGCTTCCAGGCATTGTCTCTGGCCGAGGAGCGCCGAGTGAAAGACCCAACGGCTGCCGCGTCCCTCTCTGTTGACAGCAACTCACTTCCGGGTTGACATCGCTGCCACACCTGCACGCGCCGCTGCTGAACGGTTGGATGAACGCCCTGAAATACAGGTGCAGTTCAGTCAATTTGTTTCACTAAATCCGCTGGAAAGGTGAAACTGATGTTGATGCTTACTGAAAAACAAAGTTCACACTCTCAAATAAAATCACTGCAAAAACAGGAGCTTGTTTTACTGGTCCAACTGGCAGATTATTTCACTTTTAATATTGGAAAAATGTTTTGTTACAGATTAAATAATCTGACAATGAAACTAATACATTTTCATCAATATTAAGGAATAATTGACTTAAACAAGCTCATGTTTTCATGAAAAGATACTTGTTTTGTGTTATCTCAAGCACTAACATAGTTGCACCAGAAACTAGATAAAAATACTCTGCAAGATTTTGTGTTTTTGAATGTTCTGTACATAATTCAGATTTTTAAAATTAAATCCAAGAAGTCAAATTTACTTTTCAATAATATTACTGAACTGTACCTTCAGTTCAACCTACTAAAATGAATTTCCATTTACTCTACAGTACGTTTGGTTGCAGAGGCGTTAGGATCCTGAGTTAAAGACGGCTAAATCCAGGCTAAAAACAGATGGACTTTATATTATGGACGCCTAGTTTATAAGTATTTAAACATTTAAATATTAAAGGATATTTGTTCTGCAGTTCATTTTCTGTGTTGGGTTCTGAATGGATGTGAAATTGTTCTGAACAACTTACAGTGATTGAATTATATTATTGTTATTTAATAAAATTGTTATTTAATATTTATGTAACTTTACAGTTATTTAATTACATTTTCCTGTTTAATGTTGATGGCTGATCTACTTTTTTCCTCATCTGCACCATAAAAGAGATTTTTACAGTTTGTTTTTATGAATTGTGACAAAAACAGTTTGAATCCCTCCAAGTTGTATCTCAGTTGCTTCCTGTTTCCCAGTGGGATCTCCGACTTCCGGTGGTGAAAAAGTTGGAATTTCCCATTTCTGAGTAGAACTGGAACGCATCGTGAGGTCTGTTGTCTCTGCAGCAAAAATTTCTACTCCACCAGATTCACCGGCGCCTGTCTGGCTTAGAAAATACATTTTTAAAAACATCAATAAAGACATCAACAACACATTTTTGCAATTTGCCAACTTTTTCTTCTTTTTCTTTTGTCTCTTTGCTGATGATTAGAAGCAGGCTGTAATTAAAAAGACACAATCAAAGCAAATAAAGTGGGTTTTTTTAGTAATAATATTCAAATGTAATTGCATTGTTGAGGCTTTTTTTTTTAACACTGCGTCATTTTTGCAAGAATCCTGCAATCCATTTGCTTTCTATCATTCCCTCTTTTCTGCATTTTCTTTGAAAAAAGCGTTAATTTGTCACGCGTAATCAAATTAAGTTTGTTAAACTTACATTATTTACATTTATTTAACATGACAAATTAATCAACTTAATAAATGTATTTGGATAGACTTAATTTTATTATCTATTATTATTGTGAGTGGGATCAACTAACTCACTGTCTTTGGTTACCTAGTAACTGAGTAACTTGTGGTTACCTAGCAACAGCCTGTTGAGTAACTTTACCTCATAACTGCTTTAAAAAAAAAAGAAACGGTGTGGAGTGAAAACTGTGGATAAAACAGGAAATGTTTAGTAGTATTTCAGATATTTAAAATAAATTTAAAAAACTAAACAGTACACAGTAAATTTTGCAGTGTTAAATCAACACCTAAAGAGTCGAATTTAACACTGTGTCCGAGTCTATTTGGTCCCTAT